>JAUMHF010000084.1:0-10131 GCA_032359275.1 Microctenopoma steveboyesi
CGCCTTTTGCAAAACTTCCTCGGGCCCGAAGGCGTGCTCTTTGTGGACGGGTTTTCCGCCGCGCAGCGCCCCGAGGCGCAAGCGCTGCTCCGCCGCGTGGCGGCGGAAGGCCCGCGCTTCCAGGAAGCGCTCCTGCGCGGCACCGCGCGGCTCCATGAGACGTTGGGCCTGGCCGCGCAGGTGCCGGTGCGCCCGGGAACGGTCCCCGTATTCCTCCTTGAAAACGGAGCGCGCGTCCGCCTGTTCTTCTCAGATTCGGGGCGTGTCTATGCGGCAGGCGCGGAAGACACAGACCTGCGCGATGCGCTGGCGAAGAAGACACTCCTGCACAGCGCGCTCAGCCGACCCCTGCTTGTGGATACGCTCTTCCCTGTGCTCGGGCATGTGCTCGGCCCGGCGGAGCTTCGCTACTTCGCCCAACTCGCCGAGGTGTTTCCGGCCTTCGACCGATCGTTTCCGCTGCTCGCGCCGCGCGGACAGGCCTTGGTCGTGCCCCGGGACGGGCTGGCCGCTTTGGAGACGCTGGGTTTTTCCGCGGCCGAGCTCGGCGACCTGCGCGCATCGCGGGTGCGCGAGCGCCTGACCGACGCCGCGTGGAAACGGCATCCGGCCGCGGCGGAGTTCCCCGAGGCCGATTACGAGGCGTTTCGCGGAACCCTTTCATCTTATCACGCCCGCCGCTTCGGCGATGCGAAGGGGGGTGGAACCTTCGACGCCGCGCTGCGCCGACTCGATCGGTCTTTTGGAAATTACCGGGAGCAGGCGCGGCGCCGGGTGTTTGCCGAGGAAGCCTCCGCGGAGTTCCGCGCCTTGCAGCCGCTTCTGCGCTGGCTCGCGGGCGGGCTGCAGGACCGGCACCTGAACCTGCTCTCGCTGCGCGCGGCGCTGGGCGCGGAGGGGTTCGCGGAAATCGCGGCGCGGCTTTGCGCCCCGGATGAGGAATCCATCGGCACGCAGGCGACCTTTGTCGCCGTACCGGTTGTCGCATCGGTCGTCACATCGCGCGGCAAGGAAGCCAAGGAAGGGAAGGGAGACGGCACATGAACAGGAAAAAAGCCCCGGCCCCGAAGCGTTCGAATCCCGGCGCTGCCGTGGATTTCATGATCGTCGCGGCGCACCCCGACGACGCGGAGATCTTCGCGGGCGGCACCGCTCTCAAGCTGCGCGCGCTCGGGCGCACCGGCGTGCTCGTGGATGTGAGCGACGGCGGCGCGGGCACGCGCGGGTCGGCGGCGGTGCGCGCCCGGGAAGCGGCGAAGGCGGCACGCGCCCTCGGCATGGCCCGCATCGGCCTCGGCGAACCCGACGGTCGCGTGCGCAACACGCTGGAGGCGCAGTGGAAGCTCATCGCCGCCATCCGTCGCTTCCGCCCCAAGGCCGTGTTCACCCACCACCCGGCCGAGGAGCATCCGGATCACGGCGCGACCGCCGCGCTGGTGAAGGAGGCGGCGTTCCGCGCAGGGTTGAAGAAACTTGACGGCCCCGGCGCTCCCTCCGAAACCTCTGAAGCCTTTCGTCCCGGCCGAATCTTCTACGCCGTGAACTCCGCGACCTCCGTGACCCCGTCCTTCTGCGTGGATATCACCGCGCATTGGGAGGAGAAGGTGCGCGTGCTGCGCTGCTACGAAAGCCAGTTCTTCAATCCATCCGCGCGTGCCGCGGCGGGCAAGTACAAGGGCAAGACCGATCTCGCGACGCCCGCCTTCATGGAGGCGCTGGAGGTGCGGGCCCGGTTCTACGGCCAGCGCATCCGCCGCCGCTACGCCGAAGCCTTCTGGTGCGAGGAAGTCGCCGAGGTCGCGGATCCTACGGCGCTCGGGCTGGAAAGGTTTCCCTGACATGAACGGACGTCCCTTGCGCATCGGCATCACCTGCCATCCCACGGTGGGCGGCAGCGGCATTCTCGCCTCGGAGCTGGGCAAGTTCCTCGCGCGGCGCGGGCATGCCGTGCATTTCGTCACCATGGGCGTGCCGTACCGCCTGCGCGACGAGTTCAGCGAGAACATCTGGTTCCACACGGTGGATGTGGAGCATTACCCCATGTTCGAGCACGCGCCCTACAACATGGCGCTGGCGGCGAAGATGCGTGAGGTGGCGGCCGCCGAGTCGCTCGATCTGCTGCATGTCCACTACGCGATTCCGCATGCGGTGAGCGCCTATCTCGCCTCGCAGATGCTGGCCGCTTATGGGGGACGGCGTCTCCCGGTGGTCACCACGCTGCACGGCACCGACATCACCTTGGTGGGTCAGGACAAGAGCTTCTACGAGCTCACGCGCTTCGGCATCGAGAACAGCACGGCGGTGACGGCGGTGTCCGATTACCTGAAGCGCAAGACCGAGGAGGTCTTCGCGCCACGCGTGGAAATCCGGCGCATCCACAACTTCGTGGACGCCGGGCTCTTCCGCCGCCACGCCGCAGGGGAGGGACACTGCCGTCGCAACATGTTCGCTTCAGGCGACCAGATCGTGTTCATGCACAGTTCCAACTTCCGCCCGGTGAAGCGCGTGGAGGACGTGGTGCGCGTGTTCGCGCGCGTGGCGGCGGAGGCGGATGCCGTGCTGGTGATGATCGGCGAGGGCCCCATGCTGCGCCCGGCGCGCGATTTGGCCGACTCTCTCGGCGTGCTCGGTCGGGTGAAGTTCCTCGGCAACCAGATGGACGTGCCGGCGCTCATGGGTTGCGGCGATATCTTCCTGTTCCCCTCCGAGATGGAGAGCTTCGGGCTTGCGCCGCTGGAGGCGATGGCTTGCGAGATGCCGGTGATCGGCTCCGACTCGGGCGGCATTCCCGAGGTGGTCACGCACGGAGAAGCAGGCTTTCTCGCACCGGTAGGGGATGTGGAGGCGATGTCGGGATACGCCCTGCGCTTGGCCCGCGATCCCGCGCTGCGGGCGCGCATGGGGGAGGTCGGTCGCCGTCACGCGGTCGAGCGCTTTTCGCCCGTCACGATGGTGGATCAGTACGAGGCGTTGTACCGCGAGGTGATCGGGTAACCGTTCGTCGCGATGCGGGATCGGGCCTTGAGCCCCGTCAATCTTCGAGCAAGTCCTCTGCCGTGAATAGGCGTTCAGCGCGACGAACGTGAAGAATCTTGATGGCGTGCTCATCGAGCCGATAGTAGATCCAGACCGGTTTGTTCCAGAGCCGCCTGTATTTACGTCCCGAGAATCCCGGTATTCTCGTACCGAGGGCCGGAAGCGACGTCAGTTGGTCGGTCGCATTGACTGCGCGTCTCACGACCGCTTCTGCGGCGGCAGGCTTGTCGAGGGAGATATACCGCGCAATTTCATCAAGTTGCCTGAGTGCTGATTCCGTCCACTCTACTTTAGCCACTTCGCTAATCTCCGCTTGACTTCTTCCTGGCTGAGAACGTTACCCTTTCGGATGTCTTCCTCCCCGAGAGCGATGCCCTCCAGAATCTGGACGCGTTGCCGCAGTGCGACGTAGGCATCCACGTCGAGAAGCACGGCGGCGGGTTTGCCGTGTTGGGTGATGAGAACGGGTTTTCCGTCCGCTTGCAGTTGGGCGATCATTTCGGTGGCCTTGCGCTTCAGGGTCGTCACGAGTTCGGTTTTCATAGTGACACTAAAGTATCACTTGGTCCGGTTCGATGTCAATGCCTGTTAATGAAGAAAAACCCGCGGATACGCGTCTCCTGAACGCGTGACAGACGTCACGCACCTTGCCGCAAGCCGTGAGGAAGCGGCGAAAAAAGCTCGGACAAAATGTCGCTGGACGATTTACGGAGGGCCCGCGCAGCGAATCCCGGCGAAGTCGGGACCCACAGAGAACCCCCGACTTCTCGTTGTTACCGGCCTTCTTACCGGTAGTACGCCTTGAATCCGCTCGTCGGAAACGTCGAGGGGCACGTGCCCGTCTCGCTATACGCCACGTTCATTTTCATCGGCGAGATCATCTTCACGTAGAGCCATCCGGGTGCGATGACGGGCGCGGTGGTGGGCGTGACGGTGTAGGTCTGGTAGCACCATTCCGTGGTGACGGCGCGGAGATCCTTCCAGGTCGGGTTGGCGCGGGGCACGCGGAAGTCGTCATTCGGCCCGATGTGTCCCACGAGAATCGTGCTGTCGGCCGCGATGATCAGCGGCAAGGGCTCGCCGTAGTTTCCATCTTTGCGCAAGACGGGGCGCTCGGGGGTGAAGGTGGACTCGAAAAACCATTGGCCCGCCGGCGTGCCGAGCGAATCGCGCTCCACCGTGCCGCAACTCGCCCCCGGAACGGCCGTTCCGGTGCCGGAGCCGAGCAAGGCATAATAGGCGGCCTTTTTCGCGGGCGCGAACAAATCGTAGGGGCATACGGTGTGCAGAATGTTGCTGCTGCGAGCCACATAGCGCGGTTGGTTGATGAAGCGGTTGGTGACGCTGTCGTTATGTATGACGAAGTCGAAGGCGACGGAGTTGAGTCCGGGAATGTACCAGCCGATGGTTTGTCCGGCTTTCAGCGTAATGGCGGTATCCAGGGAGCTCCAGGCGCTGGAGCTGTAAATCGTCGTGTCGATGCGCGCCTTGATGGAATCGTGGAGATCCTTGACGTGATACAACTCGATCAGGATCCCGCAGCCGGGGCTCAGGGCGAGGGACCAATCCGGTGTGTACCCGGGAGCCGCGCCCAGGGGCACGTAGTGTCTGGCGGCGATGAGCTTCATGTCGGCGGGTGCTGTCAGCAGAAGGCGTTGACCGGCTTGTCCGTCCTTGGGAAAGATGTAGGAGCGGCCACCGATTTCGGTTTTGGCCGCGATGCCGCCGATTTCACCGACGGCTTTCAAAAGCGAGGGATCGATCAGATACTCGGAGAAGACGACGGGGTCCGTGGCGCAGTTTCGGACGACGGGTTCCGGGTCGGGGCAAAGTGTGGAGTCGGCGAGACAGGAGTCCTGCGGATCCGGATCGTTCGGCGCGGTGGAGCCGCCCTCCTTACATGCCGCGAAGAGCGCGGCGAGCAGGAGCATTGACAGGAGGATTTGGAGGCGGGGCGCGGGTCGAAGCGGAAGGTTGGGTTTCATGGCCTGCAGAATATATGCCCGCGCGGAGAGGCCATGCGCGGGGTTTTGGCGGAAACCCGAAAAACGATAACAGGGCGGGCCAGAGCGGGCGGGAGCGGGAGGAAGAGAGCTCTCCGCCCGGGTCAGGCCAGCGTGCCCTTGGTCGACGGGATGCCCGCCACGCGGCGCGAAGGGGACACCGCCATCGAGAGCGCGCGGGCGAAGGCCTTGAACAGGGCTTCGACGCAGTGATGCGAATTGGTGCCGCGCAATAGATCGAGATGCAGGTTCATGCGCGCGTTCTCGGCCACGCTCTGGAAGAAGTGCTCCACCAGCTCGGTGTCGAGGTTGCCCACCTTCGGGGCGGGGATGGAGGCGTTCCACTCGAAGGACATGCGCCCCGAAAGATCGAGGCAGCAGCGGGCGAGGGCCTCGTCCATGGTGACGTAGTAGAAGCCGTAGCGCTCGATGCCCGCCTTGTCGCCCAGCGCCTGACGCAGCGCCTCGCCGAGGCAGATGGCGATGTCCTCGGCGCTGTGGTGCATGTCGATGTGGACGTCGCCCTTGCAAACCACCGAAAGCCCGAAGCCCCCGTGCTTGCGGAACAGGTCGAGCATGTGATCGAGAAACCCCGAACCGGTGTCCAGCGGGCCTTCGACGGGCGCGTCGAGATCGAGGGTGAGCTCGATGCGGGTTTCCTTCGTCTGTCGCGAAAGCGTGGCGTGGCGCATGGGGTTCCCGGGTCAGTACGTGAGCTGGTCGCCGTTCACGATGAAGCGGCGCCGCGAGGGGACGATGGAGCTGTCGCCGAGAAAGACGCGCACGGTTCCGCCCTGGCGGGTTATGAAGGTGATGGCGTCCTTGTGCGCGAACTCCGCCGGTCTGTTACGCCGCAGATATCGCGAGTTCTCGCGGCGACCGGCGGGCAGGATACGGATCCAGACGCTGTCCTCGAGGCCCAGGATGCGGACCTTCGTTTCGCGAACCTCCTCGGACTCGTCCTCGGTCGGCGCCGCGACGGTGTCGGCGGGGGCGAGACTGTCCAGAGCGGCGCTGTCGAGCGGCAAGGAGTCGCCCGCGGGCGGCTCGATGTGCAGGAGCGTGTCCTCGACCGCCGCGGCATCGGCCGGTTCCGGATCGGGGGAAGAGGTGTTGACCTTGCCCATGATGAGCAGGAGGATGAAGAGCAGCACCGCGAGCAACAGGATGAAAATCTGCTTGTGGGCTTTGGCGTGCGTTCCGGAGTCGTCCTTGTAGGGCGAAACCGGTGTCACGGGCGCGGCCTGCGCACCCGTCTCGCCGTCGAAGGCGGCGAGCACGTCGCGCGTGTCGAGCTTCAGGTGTCGCGAGAGCGACACGAGCATGGCGCGCACGTAGGGAGCCCCGGCGAGCTTGGAGTATTCCCCGGCCTCGAGCGCGTCGAGGGTCGAGGGTGAGATGCGCAGATCGGCGCAGACCTTGGAGGCGGGAATGCCCGCCTGCTCTCGGGCCATGCGGATCAGCGTCCCCGCGCCGATGCGGGGGGTGGATTCTTCCGGAGCTTCGTCAGCTCCGGGGGCGTTGTTTTCGGTGTCTTCCATGAGCGTTGAGGCCGTCTCCGGTGTTTCCGCAAATGTACTCGATCAGGCTCCCGGACGGGGGGCGACGACTTTCGTGAACGGGGCCAGCAGGCGCAGGGTCTCCTGCACGGGCAGGCCCATCACGTTGAAGAAACAGCCGTCGATTTTTTCGACCAAAAAGGCGCCCTGCCCTTGAATGGCATATGACCCGGCCTTGTCCAAGGGTTCGCCGCTCTGCGCATACACCTGAAGCTCGGCGTCGTCGCGACGGGCGAAGATCACCGCGCTGCGGCCGGTGGCGGAGCTTACGACCACCCCGTCCCGGGCCAGCGCCACGCCCGTGAACACGCGGTGCGTTTGCCCGTTGAGCCGCCGCAGCATCGACAGCGCTTCGTCCGGGTCCGCGGGCTTGCCCAGGATTTCACCCTCCAGTTCGACCAAGGTGTCCGCGCCCAAAATGAGGGCACCGGGACGCAGCCGGCTGACCGCCAGAGCCTTGCGCTCGGCGAGTTCTTGGGGGATTTCCTGCGCGGGCATTCCTGCGACGGGGGTCTCGTCGGCATCCGACGCCTCCACCGTGAAGGCGATGCCGAGCATGTCGAGGATCTGCCGGCGCCGCGGGGAGCCGCTGGCGAGGATGAGAGGAGGGGAGAGGGAGAACATGGGGGGAAAGTACTTCTTCGGTGGCTTTGCTTCGTCGTTGGTGAAAGCTTCGAGGTGTGCCCTTTGTCGTTGGTGGTTGGGAAAAAACTTCCGGTTAGGCTCTCCTCTGTGGCGGGTTTAGTCGCTCCACCAACCACCAACATCAGAGAGAAGCCCCGACATTACCGCCAACGTCAGGGAGTGAACCTGAAAGCTTCTTCCAACCTCGAAGTATTGCCCCCGAAGCGCCCCCCTACCTCCTCACCGGCCTCGTGTCGCGCGTCTCCAGCTTGATGTCGGGCAGGTCGATGATGCGGATCACGAAGTACCAGCCTTGCGCCACGCCCACGGGCGTCCAGCTGAAGTTCATGCGCCAGCAATGGATGGTGCGTTCGAACCCGAAGTTGTGCCGCGAGAACTCCCCTTCGGTGAAGTTGAATTCCGTGTCGTAGGTCATCTTCCACTCGGGCGTCGGGTTGATGCGGAGGCCCGCGGTGGCGCCGTGGGTGCGACTCACGTTGTACAGCTCCGAGGTGCCGACGAAGCGCTCCGCGGGATTGCCCGCGCCGAGGGTGCCGACGCGCCGCGCCTGGAAGGCGAAGTTGTAGTTGAGGGAGACGGACCACGGCGTGGTTCCGAACTGTTCGGTGGCGCGCCCTCCCGCGTCGCGGATGCGCAGGCCGCTGTTGAGGTCGCCCGAGGCCTCCACGCCCTTGCGCCAGCCGAAGCTCCAGCTCTCGAGGATGGGCGAGGTGGCGTCGTTGCGCGCGGCGGTGTCGGCGTAATCGTCGTACAGGCGATGCGTGGCGTTCACGGTGAGCGCCACCGAGGGCGTGAGGTACAGGTTCACCGTGCTGGAGAGATCCGACCACGGACGAACGTTCCGCGCGAAGTTGTAATTGAGGTCGCTACTGGCGTAGAGCAGCTTGTAGTTCTCGGTTTTTTGCTTCGCGCCCGCACCGCCCGCTGAATCGGATCCCGTGCCGCTCTTGGACCCCGGGGCGGCGAGCTTGAGGTCGACGCTGTTTTCGATTCGATAACCTACGGCCTTCTCCTCCGCCTGATACGGCGTGCCGCCGATGCGGGGGTTGGTGTACAGGCGCGGGTTCGAGTCGATCTCGGGCGCGTAGGTGAAGCTCACCGTGGGCGTGAGAGTGTGACGGGCAGCGGCGAGGCGCCCGAACCACGGGTCGCCGTCGGCTTGCGCGATACCGTACAGGTTGGTGTTGGCGCCGATGCTCGACCGCCACGCGGCGAAGTATTGGCCCAACTCCCCGGCGCCGGGATCGAACACGTCGCGATAGGGGCGCGCGGTGTCTCCGGATTTTTCTCCCGCCGACCAGAGCTGCGAGGCGCTCACCGTGGGCGTGAGCGTCAGGTATTTGAGCGCCGTGTACTTCCCCGTCAGCGACACGTTGTCGGCGTAACCCATGTACGTGGTCGTGTCGCCGCGCGCGCCGGTTCGCGACGGCAGGCTGATCTGGTGCAGGTTGAAGCGGTTGTTGTAGTTCCAGGTCCAGTTGCGATACCAGGGCTCCGAGCCATCGGCGCGCGGAACGTCATCCTCGGAGACGGGCACCAGCGGACCGTTCGCGCTGAACGACGCATTGGGCAAATCGCGCGTGAGATGACGCTGGGTGAGGTTGAAGTCCTGGGCAGCCTCCACGTTGAGCACCGCTCCGGCCTTGTCGAACACGCGCCGGTAGCCGAGGTTCGCGTTGGCGGTCTGCTGCAGGCGCTCCGATTCGGAGAGCGCGTTGTTCTCCACGATCTCGGGATCCGACTGGATGCGGCCGCTGCCCTTCAGCGTCTGCCGACCGTCGGGCGTGATGTTCAAGTCGTTGCGAAAGTCCACGTAGCCGCCCGCCCGGTCGGGTTGGAACTCCGGCACGTACAGCTTGCCGCCCACCGTGCCGCTCCAGAAGTAGCGGCGGTTCCACTGGTAGTTGGCGTTGAAGGCGGTTTGATCGAAGGTGCCGCGTTCGCCTTCCACCACGTCGGCGGAGAGCAGCAGGTCGTGGTAATCGCTGAGCGCCCAGTAATACCCGAGGTTCTGCAGGTAGAACCCTTGGGTTTGATCGCCGCCGAACTTCGGTTGCAGCAGCCCCGAGCGCCGTCCCTTGCCCAGCGGCATGAGCATCATGGGCAGCACGGCCACGGGCACTTCGGCGATGTTCATCACGATAGGGCCCGATAGAGCCTGCGCGTCGGGGAGCACGATCATGCGCCGCGCGTAGAAGTGGTAGTGCGGCACGGGAGCCTCATCGCACGTGGAGAGGTCGGCGCGCGTGATGTACACGCTGCCCTCCGGTTGGCGGCGCACTTCGTTGCCGTAGAAGGTCTGCCCGTCTTTTTCGGAGGCGCCATAGTACACCGTGCCGACCCGGGTCTTGAGGTTGTACCGCATGCGGTAGCCGAGGATGGACGGGTTCACCGGATCCTCGATAAGCGGGGCGCCGAAGGCCTCCACCATGTCCTGGGCGGAGTGGTATACGATGGAGTCGGCGATGAGCGTGGAGCCTTTGTACTGCAGCAGTGCCCCGTCCGAGAGCGAGAAGCGATCGGTGCGGAAGCGGATGCGCATCGCCGAATAGGATACCGTGTCGCCCGAGGTGTCGGCCGCGGCCGTCGCCAGACGCAGGCTGTCCGCGCGGGCGGCAGGCGCACGGGCGCTTGGGCGAACAGCGGAAGGGCCGCGAAGGCCAGCAGGATGGCGATTTTACGCGGCATTAGCAGAGGCCAAGGTAGCAAGGGGCGGTGGCGGGGGGTTGGGTGCGTTGGGGCGTGTAAGGGCGAATAATTATTCGCCCCTACTACCGCCCCGTCGCCGAGACCGCGATGCGCCACCGCGCGCTGCCTGCGTCCGGGCCGGGGCGACACGGCAGCGCCCCGTCCGCGTCGAGTCGCCAGCCGTCGCCCATGCGCCACTG
>JAUMHF010000085.1:0-10128 GCA_032359275.1 Microctenopoma steveboyesi
GGTCCCGACCCCCACAAGGGGGCGCCAAAGCCTCCCAGTGGGTCGCCAGGACCTCTCCACAAAGGGGTTAAAAATGTATTTATTATATTTATGTTAAAAACATAATTTGTTAAAAAACAGAAAATCCTTCTGTTGAAAATGAGGCTGCTAGCATAACAATACGGTAGCAGTGTGCAAGCTAATCAAAAGAGGTAAAACAGAAAAATGGCCAAGTGTGAATCAAATGATAAGTAAGACGAGTTGAGCAGATGGTGTATTGGCTGGGGAACTTGGAGTCAAAATGAGTGGTAAAGTAAATTTTCCGGATGCAACTGCGCCTTTGTGTCCACCTCACTGTACCTCTAAGTTTTTTTTTTAGAAAGGACTCTGAAACTCTGCTACCTGTGTTCCTACCTGTTCTCTTGTATGTTGTCTCATGTCTACTGGTTTATGGCTGCCGAGTTCTTTTTTAACGTTCAATGTACTACGGATGCATTTAAACGTCATTGAGTCTTTTAACCTCATTCAGTGGGTCACAGTTCAAACACATGAACACGGACAAACACTCTGGACCTCGTTTTACCATATGATTGGCCTGCCTGTGAAAATCTGTATCTGTGATGCTTACTTCTCTGCCAGATAGTTTTCGTACGAATTCTTAACCGTAATGCTCCTTTTAAGTCCAAGCGTTCAAAACCAAGAACCCAGACTTGCTTAAATGCCAGAAGGGAATATAGAATAGAGTTAAACATTCTTCCCCTCACGTATAAGGTGCTAAATGATCAGGCCCAAACATATCTTAAAGACCTGAAAGAACCTTATTATCCCAGCAGAGCACTTCGCTCTCAGAGTGCTGGTCTACTTTTGGTTCCTAGAGTTTCTAAATGTAGAATGGGAGGCAGAGCCTTCAGCTATCAAGCTCCTCTCCTGTGGAACCAGCTCCCAGTTACAGTTCGGGAGGCAGACACCCTCTCTACCTTTATTAAGATTAGCCTCAAAACTCCTTTTTGATAAAGCTTATAGTAAGAGATGGATCAGGTAACTGAACCATCTCTTAGTTATGTTGCTATAGGTTTAGTCCGCTGGGGGACTCTATATCACACTGAGCTCCTCTCCTCCTTTTTTCTACTCTGTCCACTTCACTGACATCATTGCATGTTAATAACTTTGTTTCTTTTTTCTCCCCTAGTTGTGCTTCGTCCTCTCTCTTTCTCTCTATCTCTCTCTCAGGTATCCTCGACCTTGGAGCTGTGGTTGCTGGTCACCCTGGCCTGTCCGGTGCTTCGTCTGCTGCTCTTTGTTGTTGTTGTGATCTATGTTACCTGTTCTTTTCTCTCTCCTCTGTCCACTAACCCCAACCGATCGAGGCAGATGGCCGCCCACCCTGAGTCTGGTTCTGCTGAAGGTTTCTTTCTCTTAAAGGGATTTTTCCTCTCCACTGTCGCCTCAATGCTTGCTCAAGTGGGACTGTTGAGTTTTCTTTGTATATATTGATATATTGTCCAAGTCTTAAACCTCACACTGTAAAGTGCCTTGAGATAACTTTTGTTGTGATATGGTGCTATATAAATAAAGTTGAATTGAATAGAAGAGCTGAACATAGATGAACAAAATAATGCGCAGCAGTGACGGCAGTTGTAATTGTCACAGTTTCCTGCTGTCCTTTTGATTTAGGTTACATAGTTTTGTTTGAGTTAGTCCGCCTGGCCTTGCATGGACGGTAGACGAAAATAACTGGGAGCGTGTTGTGAAGGCGGACTAACTATAGTATATAGGCCATATAACTATTGTTTGTTTGTTTTGGTTTATTTTTTGTTGCTTCTTCCCTACTCAACGATAAGCGGGGATCCACAGCCTGAAGACCTTACCTTGACCGACTTCTAACGTTTTGATGGTGATATCACATGTGAATTGAAGTGCAGTGCTGTGTATTTCCTTAGTGTGATCATTTTGGGTGTGCAGTGTAGCTTGAGAGGGTGTTAGACACAGGACAGTCAGGTAAAAGGTAACTTGGGGTGTGAATCATGCAGCGGAATGTGTAAAAAGGGATTTTATTTTGGTTGTGATATGTTGTAATGAAATAAACTGTATTAATTATTCTAATTGATTGGTATGTTTTTTTAGCGTGGGGGCAGGACTGAGTTGTCTGTTTTCAAGGCTACAGTGTTTCTCAATATTTTCAAGGATCACTTGTCTCAATATCAAGAGTTAAAGGTGCTAGAACCCAATATTTTTCTGAATTGATACAGAGTAACTCTCACACTCTACATGCAGTTCAATGCAGTGAGGAATGTACAGATCTGTACATAGGAGAAACTAAACAACAGCTTCTCAAACGCATTGCTCAACACAGAAGAGCCACCACATCAGGACAGAACTCAGCAGTTAATCTACATCACCCACTTACAATGCCGTTATCTTCACAATACCCAGGAAGCTTAAAAGTTGTTCACACTCTAGCTCAGGTGGTCACATTAACATATGTGAAAGCCAGAGGGGAGGACAATCCACAGGTGACCACCAATCACCAACCTGAGGGTTCCACAGGGTTTATAAACCTGCTCCTCACACCAGTCAGTCAGACTGGAGAAAGACATCTGGAATGAAGGGTGAAACGTCGTCAAGAAACCTAACAAGTCCAGTTGCTATTGGATAAACCTTTTTGAGATAACCATGACCTGGATGACTGAGAACCTTCACAGATACAGCTAGTGGAGCTTAAGGCTCTGACCTATGCTTGTGAACTGAAGCCAAGTGTGTAAATATCTGTGTAGACTATGCATATAGTCATTCCGTGTGTCATTTGTTCAGTGCAGTGTTAAAAGCAAGAGGGTTCGAGAAAACACATGGCTCTCCTATCCAGCAATCAAATCAAATTATAAAACTATGATGAATCCAAAGTCTCTGGCCATCATAAAGTGCGTTGCTCATTGTAAAGACAACTCTTGAATTACCAAAGGTAATAAAGCAGCCGATGTTGCAACTAAGAATGCAGCTTCAGCGGAATGTTGCACTATAATGGTAAATCAGATGATATATCTTGGGGAAAGGTTAACGCATACGGACTCGCTGCTCATGCGAGAGGAGGCTTTGTAACCGGAGCGCAAGCTGTGTGTTCTGAAGCGGGCCTCAAGATATGTGCAGGGGTTGTGAAGAAATCATGAAGGTATTTATTTGCATGGAGAATTGTTTAAAGAAGGGCTTTAGTACCAGAGTTGCCTGAGATAGAGGAGTATGTAAAAAGCTAAATCCCCCGGGTTTCAGCAATACGAGAAGTGAATTATGTTCCGACTGTAGCTGCGTTGAAACCATTTCAAGTGGTCACCACTCCCACTATGGCCTCCAACGTGAACAAGGGAGATGCAGTGGATGAAGTGCCTAAGGACATCAGTTCTTTGTTTAGCTCCCTAAATACTGTGTATAGTTGGTCACAGTGTACCTCAGAAGCTATGAGAAGTAGGATGTCCATCTGACCATGGTGTAGGTTTGTTGTTTTTAGGGTCACAAACTTTAGGAAAGTTTGAATGCATAGAAAAGGAAGGATCTACGCCTTTACGGAGAATTCATTCAGCAGGTGTAGTCACATATGGACTGGTAGCGCAAATTGTTCCAGGCAACCCAAGAAGTGGTTATTTTTCCCCCAGAGAGGGGTTGGGCAGAACATCAGTGTAGCGGCCCGACAGAAGAGAGGTTATGCCTCAGACTCCGAACTTTATCTTGATGCTATTGGGCAGCCAACCCAATGAGTTAAAGGCTAGACATGAGGTCATATCAGGGTTTGAGTGATTTCTGTCTTGCATTACTGCTAACAAGAATACAGAATTCATTGGTGAATACTGTTGTACTTTCTCACCACACTGCCCCTACACAGGCCATTAAGAAGCTTAGAATTGAGAGTGGAGGTGAAGGAAAATGCAGGGACAAATGCAGATAGTGAATTTTATAGGAAGGTGGAGATTTGCCTTGGCTCAATTTGGTGTAACCATTGTCATCTGTATTGTGAATATATTGTTCATGTTCTGTTGTTGCATTCCAGTAATGAGATCTCAGGTGATTGAAAATTCCATTATTTTCAATGTTGTTATCTGGTGATATCTTTAGGGCGCTGGGCAAGGGAATGCATTATGTCAATAAATATTGTCACACTAGACACGGAAGAGCATTGTGTGTGTGTGTGTGTGTTTCTAGCCACTGATTTTTTCAAAGGGAGAGTGTGCTCCATCAAAACACACACGTCAGCACATAATCAGGAGGCAGGCTCCAAAACTCGCATCCAATTGGCTATAGTCAACTTCTGTTGTTCTTAGTGGGCTTAGTAGGCTAGGGAAGTGCAACACACATGACTTCATCCCACATGTGTACACTCGCACACAAACACACATGCACATGTCCTAACATACAGTTCATGTATGGTACATGTTTAAATTGCATATTTAGAATCAGTATTCTTCTATCCAACTGAATATTATCACTCATTATCTATATTAGATTGCTGCATGTTATACTGTAAAAGGTATATGGAAATGATGCAATAACTGAATCTTCAGAGAAAAAGAGAAGAATTAGCTTTAGTGTCAATTATAACATTTACATTTGACCTCTGCATTTAACCCATCCCCCTTAAAGTCTACCTTTAGGGCTAGACTTAAAACTTTCCTTTTAAATAAAGCTTATAGTTAGAGATAGCTCAAGAGACTCAGTAACTATCTCTTAGCTGCTATAGATTTAGTCAGCTGGGGGACCTTCCTGATATACTGAGGTAATTCAAATAAACTTGGACTTTAACTCTTAGAGAAAGTCTCAAAAATAGGTTTTGCGCATTTGTAAAAAAAACAGTGCAAAAGTAGAAACAAACTAAAGAAAACCAGACTGACCCCCACCACAATAGACCATTCTGTGATGCCAGGAGAATTTCTACTCTCCCCAGCGGCTGCTTCTCTCTTTTAGAATACCTCAGCATGTAGTGTTGCCATTTTCTACCTGCCTTTTGTTCACCTTAACCATCGTCACAGCTGAGTGCATCTAAAACAAAGATCCAGGTACAGCTTTCATCATAGCAGTAGACAACTTTAACCTCAGACAAGTCATGCCAAACCATTATGTGCCTGACGAGGGGAACTAGAATCCTGGACCACTGCAACTCACCATACAAGCAGGGCTACAAAGCTGTTCCACATCCTTCACATGTCAGAACACCATTTTCCTTATCCCTCAGTAACAAACCATGCATAGGGACGAGACAATCACAAGACGGTGATCTGCCCAATCAGAAGGTCATGCGCGGACAACATCAACGAGTTTACAGAAGCATCACTTAGCTTTGTTAGAATACTAGGAGATCACTCCTAGAGAGATAAGTTGTGTGGAAAGATTTATTGATGCGTTACAATAAATGCTAGGATGCTTATAACACACTCCACCGGAGATATGAGGTAATATAAAATGGCATCCTACAGCGTTTGGTGCATGGTTAGAGATGCCAATCGCTGGTACCAGGAACAATTGGATTTCACCAGGAAGACACACGGTGTATATGGCATGGACTGTGCACCATAAGGGACTACAAAGCCAATAACACCGTGGCGATCATCGCCGACTCGTTTATCAATTGCACCTATTTCGAAGATAGCCAGGTGGCTAGCGCTAGTGACAGCCCTAGAACTTTGATGTGGTAACGTCATCAGCGTGATCGGTATCACAGAGCACAACATCCGAGCAGCGCTAAGGAAAGCAGCGGGAACATCAGGAAAGCAGTGTGTTCAGACGATATCTCTGGCCATCAGCTCGTAAAGAAGAAGAAGAATCCACTTTATTGTCATTGATACATCTTTTACATGTTACAACGAAATGTGTTCTCTACGTTTAACCCATCCCCCCTTGGGGTGAGCAGTGAGCAGCCACAGGCAGTGCTCGGGGAGCTAGCACTAGTTGTCTCGCTCAGGGACACACCTGGTGTGGGGGGTGGGCTGCTTTCCCAGCCCTCTGCCTTAACCACTCTGCTACAGTCCTTAAATGTAAGGACTGTCCCGTCCCAATAATAGACGTTTTAACTTCTGTAATCAGGCTGAAGGTTCTGCACCTTCATGGCCAAAACAGAGAAACTCGAGGAGTTTCTCAGGCTATTCGAGTCCTAAACCAGAGCATGGCCTCTTATCATTAGCATATAGGGACTATTATGGTACCTCATCATTACTTTCATGTCATTACACACTGCTGATAGGTCAGTGAAGTGTTTCTTGCATCACTTTTGGTTCCTGTATTGATACGGATTAACAAGCCTATTCAAGTCAGGTGTGAGGTGTAACCAACCTGGAGGATACATTTGTGGCTACTATCTAACTTACCTCAGATTGGAAAAGTTCTCTGGATGCAGAACAAAACGTCTCTACTTAAAGAAAGAAGTCCAATTGCCATGACTAAACCTTTTGAGAACATAGTTGTCTCTGTGGCGCGGTTAGCGCGTTCGGCTGTTAACCGAAAGGTTGGTGGTTCTAGCCCACCCAGGGACGACATGCATTTATGCTCAACATTTCCCCAAGGGGATCAATAAAGTATTAAAAAAAAACATAACCTGGATGACTGAGAATTTTCACAGACTGTGAAGAGGATGTACCAAATCTTTCAATTTAATGACATCTGCACTTCACTCCAATCAGTTCCTTCTTCAGGTCCAACTCCTGTTATAGTTATAGTTGCTATATATAAAACAAGACAGTAAAGTTTATCTTGTCTAGTTATTAATTAATTAGTTATTACTCGAGTTTAAGATAAAACAACTAGCAGACTATCTGCATGTGCTACAAACATGCAGTGCACAGACTGCAGCAGGGGCAATTTACATATACAAGGTGATCATCAGAAGTGTGTTGAAAGTTATTGATATTGATTTAATATTCGGATGTAAAAGCAACAATACTGATGGAAAACACCTTACTCACATACTTTCACACATTTCAAGTGCAGCAAATCCACAGTACAGAGGCAGACAATATACAATGAACCAGAACTGCTGAGATATGATTCAGTAACTAATTACAGTACACAGTGTCAAGTACTCCACTGTTCACGATTACTTATCAAATATAGAAAATGGATAACCTCATTACTTAAGTACAAAGTACAAAAACAAATGTTTCAGACAACAGGCTAAAATGTCTGAAGGTTGAATCATGGCAACTGGACTTCTTTAAGGTACACACATTTCATTCTGCACCCATAAAACTTTTTCAATCTTCAGTGACCACTCAGTGGACACTAACATACAGTTTCTGGGAATACTCTAAAACTGACCTTCGTGTACTGACTGATAAAAAGCTGGATATAGAAGTGTACAGAAAATCTGTTTAGTATTGTTTGATCCACACCACCCATAACAACACAAACTTTATTAATCTATATCATAAAGCAGAAAACATTCCCACTACCACATAAGCCAGAAAACCACCCTTAAAACATGTAGATATCCCAAGTGCCTGCTCAACCATAATTGTTTTAATAGTAGTTTTCTCTGGTGCCTTTCCTGATCTGATCAGATGACATGTTTAACAACATAGACACTTGGAAAACCTTTTGGAGAGAACCTGGGCTGATTAGAAGAGACAGCATCCATCCCACTTTGACCAGTGCAGCTCTTATTTCTAGGAATATGGCTTATTAGTATATTAGACTTCCAAAATCCTGACATCCCGGAGTGGAGCCCAGGTGTCACGCCGTCACGCCCCCCAAAACTATCAGCACCGCGTAGAGACTGTGTCTGCACTCCGTCTGTCTAAATTATATAAATAAATAAGAAACACAAGAGGAGTGAATAATAAGAACCTAATAAATACAAAAATTACTCCTCTTACAGGACATAATAAAAACAGGACAAATAAATGTGGATTATTAAATATCAGATCTCTTTCTGGAAAAGTGAATAAACTGTTTTATTTTTTGTATATAACAAATATAGAAAGTATACCTTTCTCCGGCCCCTTACTTAGACTTTTTTACCTGATTTAGTTCTTAGTACAGATAAAGTGATTATAGTGGGTGACTTTAACATTCATTTAGATGTTGATAACAACTGTCTCAACACCATTTGATTCACTGTTAGAGTCCAATGGATATAATCAACATGTAAATTAACCCACTCACAGTTTTAATCACACCCTCGATTTTGTTCTAGACTGCTGTCCAACATTTGTTAATAATGTTTGAGTTGACTAAATTGGACTCTTCATCAAATGAAAAAAAGAAAGTAGTTAATCAGAAGAGGTTAGCTTCATGGTATAATTCACAAATATGTAGCCTAAAGAAGACAACATGAAGGCTTGAAAGAAGGTGGCAATTCACAAATTCATAGTAAATAAAAAAGCCCTCTCTGTAGCTAGAGCTACATATTATCACCATCTGTGCATAACCTATTGTTTTTATTTGCACAACCTGCATAACCTCCCCTCATTAATTAAGTAAATGACAACACCTGTGCCCCCAATCGAGCAGCATGCACACCAATGAGGAGGCCGCACGGTGGTAGAAATAGGTTTCAGGTGGCGATATGGAGAAGCGTACCAAAGTACACCGTGAGACAGAGCACCCAGGACGTCAGGGAGAGGTACGGCTAGGCAGAGACAGAACGACCAGACCTGGTGGATGAACTGAGCCGGAGCGAGCAAGAATACGTGACGGGACCTAGGTTCCAGTGCGGTCTATGACCGAACCCAGCCTGAGTCACCAAACAGTGGAGCACAGCTTACAGCCTCAAGTGGAGGAAACTAGACAACACAACGTCAGTGTCGAGTTGCCAGGGCGAGGAGAAAGTTCTCTCTGCCCACTTGCGTGTGAGTCAAAGGTACTCTGGGGTGGTTGATATTGGAAGAGATTGAGGCTTGTGTTCTCAAGTGGGTGATCTCTATTGTGACGAGGTGCTGGTGCCAGTGGTGTGAGAGGCGTAGACGGCCCAGGAGTCATAAGCAGAGAAGAGAGATGCAGTGACCTGGTTTTGTAACCAACAAGTGGTCTTCTACCAAAGACTAGAAACTTCAATGCTCCTCATGCTTTTATCTTTAGTCTTATTATTGTTTATCAGCAGTCTGCTCCACTTCTGATTTTAAAAGAACCTGCAGCTTAACCTATTGTATTTATTTTGTGGTTTCATTACTGATTTGCTGAACTGCAGTGAGGGGGGACATTGGTAGCGGGAGTGTCGGGGGGGAAAAAAGGTTAGCCACGCGTAGATACTGACCGGGTCGGACCATGGGCAGTGCCGAAAGGATTCCACTCTAAGCATGACCGTGGCATGTGAGGGAGGTACTGCAACACAGACACACACACACACACACACACACACACACACACAAAAACAGCAATGAAGAAATGCTTGCAAACACAGATGCACACACACTCCAATGCAGAATGCTTCCTAATAACAATTGCTTATACAATCCATTGTATGTAAAAGAAATCCAAGTTTGAACCATATTTCTTTGTCATGGAACTTGACTCGACTGACTTTATTCCGGTTCTCCAGACTGAAACAACCAAACATAAATGCTTTTTTACGTCATATCATTGTTTGATCCTGTGTAACCAAAAGACTTAACTTTCAGCTTAATGACAGGTCATTCTTTTATTAGACAAATTAGCAGCCTGAAATCCTAACATCACCTAACGTCTTCTCTCAATCCATACAGCTTGTTTCCTGAACTAATAGAAAGTTCTAGCTGCTTGATTGTATGCAACAGGTTTCCTCTCAAGGATTGGACCCCCTAACCCTAATATGTTTTCTGGAGTAAAATGTGAATTTTAAACTAACAGGTTAGTCTCTCTAGGTATTCTAGCTTTTACATGTAGCCAAGACTATTGTATATAGGGGAGGAGCACACTAACTTGTACAGCCATGGGTTTCCAACTTTTGCTACAGAGTTTGTTGGAGATGTTTTGCACCATGGCCAAAACAGAGAAACTCAAGGAGTTGCCACAGCTTATGCAGATACTTATACAGTAGTAACTAGGGTCCTAGTATCATAAAAACAGGTGCTCAAAGAAAGGTCTAAGTATTTGGGGCTTGATGCTGAATAGTGTCTCTAATACGTCCCAGTGTCTTAAACGACTACAGGCCAGTGGCTCTGACCTCACACATCATGAAGGCCTTTGAGAGACTGGTCC
>JAUMHF010000087.1:0-10116 GCA_032359275.1 Microctenopoma steveboyesi
TGCAGCATTATCAACTAAATAATCCATATGTACAGGGGTGAGATTAGCGTCACTATTCACCTCTATGTTGGTGGATGTTACCTGGCCAAAAGATGGTGGAATCATTTCCATAAATCTAGTGACTGTATTTTCATTTAAACATCTATTGTAAAGGATTTTTTCTCAATTGAAGTCATCTCCTATAAAGTAAATTTGAATGTTATAAAGAAATGGTCTGACAACAAAGGGTTTTCGGGAAAAACGTATAAGTTATTAATTTCTACTCCATAAGTCACCCCGCCCATCCCCCACACCAGGGGTGTCCCTGAGCGAGACACTCAGCGCTAGCTCCCCCGCCCTCACTGCCATGGTAACAGCAGCCTCTTGACTGCAGCAGAGAAGAAATTTCGTTGTAACATGTAAAAATGTATCAATGACAATAAAGTGGATTCTTCTTCTATAATCACTTTCTCTGTACTAAGAACTAAATCAGATAGATTGTCTGAGAATTCAGATAAAAAATCAGAGTAAGGGGCAGGAGGACAGTAAAGAATAACAAATAAAAGAGAGAGAGACTAATAGTGAGGCTCTCAAATGGAATATAACTTTTAACTAGATCTGGGGTTGAATAATAAACTGGAGTTGTAGATTGCTTCAACTCCCCAGCCTTGCCCTGTGCTTCTGGGTATATGATAAGTAATATGACTTGGGGGGGTCGACTCATTCAGACTGACATATTCATCCTGCTGCAGCCAGGTTTCACTTAGACTAAAAAAGTCTATCTGATGGTCACTTATTAAGTCATTGACTAACAAGGATTTAGACGAGAGAGATCTGATATTTAATAATCAAAGCGTGTGGGACTAGTTGCACGGCAAATCTTTAAAGCAGAATAATAATAAGAAAAATAAAGAGTGGAACACATACTCAGGAGAGCCTTCAGCTCTCCCACAATTAAGAGTTAATATCAGTGTGTGCCTTATCACCAACAAACTGAGAGTGAAAGAATGTTTAAAGAACTGGTTGAATACCAGAAGGTTTGGAGATTTGCACTACGGGCATCTTGCACTACGGTTTCCCATAAGAGACAAAACATCTAACAAAGCTCACTTTAAAACAGAATCCAGTGTGCCTCAGCGACTCTTAGTGGTTACTTTGGATTACTGCCTTACACATACAGTAAGTCCAGTTGCTATTGGATAAACCTTTTTTGAGATAACCATGACCTGAATCACTGAGAACCTTCACAGACTTTTTGATAAAGCTTATAGTTAGAGATGGATCAGGTGACTCTGAACCATCTCTTAGTTAAACTGCCCAGGGCTTCATCTGCTGCTGCTTGTTATGATCTATGTTACCTGCTGTTCTTTTCTCTCTCCTCTGTCCACTAACCCCAACCGGTCGAGGCAGATGGCCGCCCACCCTGAGCCTGGTTCTGCTGGAGGTTTCTTTCGTTAGAGGGAGTTTTTCCTCTCCACTGTTGCCTAGGTTTACATATACACTTATATATTTTGCAAAGTCCTAAACCTTGCTATGTAAAGTGCCCTGAAATGACTTTTGTTATGATTTGGCGCTATATAAATAAAGATAAATTAAATTGAATCTGCTTTTGCAACAGCATTTTACAGGTCATTCAATGCAGCATTCTGTAGAAACAGGATCTGAAAATAAACATAACATGACAATATGAAACCTGGGTAAGATCTGATACCTACACTAAGCATCATTGAAGGTGCCTTCTTTCTGATTTCCATTTCCCATGGACAAACCAAACTATTTTTTTTTCGTAAGATGAGACCTATGCTGTGTCTGCTGATGATTAGTGGGACTCGGGTGATCTTTCATTTTTCATCATTCACTGCCAGTAGAATATTTGTCTCAAATTGAAAAATAATAAAATACAATCACAGATTATTTGACACAGTAGCTCAGATTAGACCTCGTTGATGTCTTTAAAATAAATCAATACCAGATTCTGCTAATTCCTGGTTAGAATAATAATTTATATGTAATTGATTCCCATGGGGGAATATTTTTTAGAACAGCAGCCAGACAGGTGTCAGCACTACTACAGCTTTTTAGTGGCTTGTTAAGGACATCTTTACATGACATCCCTATGTTTGGGTTGGAAGACGACTGCTCTACCCACTGAGATATCTTGCTGCCAGTACTAACTACAACTAATATTATTATACTTTTACTTGGACTTTTAATGGAATGGAATCATTTACCATGACGTACTTCTAGATTAAAGAGACAAAAGATTGTTGACTATGAACACAGATGTATTAAAGACACCTATTAGTAAGCTCACTATACTAATCTGTCACAGTAAAATGTCACAACCTCACTTGACCACCTCCAATTTGTCTACCAGCTTCAACCTGGAAAGGAGGATGCCAGGATCCACCTGACGTCCTCATTGACTTTGAAGAGTGCCTTCACCTGCAGAACTGTGTCTGGCAAGCGGCTCATTTTAGCAGGTACCTCAAAGGCCTTAAAAGATTAATCTAATTAAAGCAGTGAGTAAAAAAAAAGGCTTTTACTATTTTTTTAAGTGACAGCTTCAATCTATGTATGAAGGAAGTTGGTATCATCTCTGTAATGGAGTGGCTAGAGAGACACACAACAAATTCAACATGATATCATCTATCATGATACTTTTTGTAGTGAGAAATTAGTTTAGAATCCAGAATGAGTGTCCTTCATATGACAAGAGATAAAACAAGACTCCCACCAGTAGAAATAAAGGACTGAGAGTGAGCAGGAGATAGAACAGTGGTTTGTCTCGTATAATGTTCTGGTTCTGGCAGTGGTGTTAGTTACTTTTGTCACATTTGTTTGCTGACAGCCATTTGTGTGGGATCTTGCAATCCCTGATGGAAAAGGTAGCAGTATGCTGTCAAGTTACATGGAACGTTTATCAGCATAATGTAAAGAGACTGTTATGTGAAGAGGTTTGAATAGAGACAGTGAGCATGGAAATTTAGTCAAGCAAAACAAAAAGTAGTGGAAGATAGTCATTAATAGAAAGGCTGATTGGAAAGGCAGGAAAAATATGGAGGAGAGAGGTAAATGGTAAATGGTCTGCACTTATATGCAGACCACAGCCGCCCAAGGTAAATGGGATTAAATGATGATCAGTGTTTAGTGTTTTTTTTTCTGTTTAACCACTGGTCAGCTGAAATTGCAGTGCTGAGTCTGTGATAATGTGACCTAATGGACAATGCATCTGAATTCATTGAGGCTTTCAGTTTCTTTGTGGTCAGGATTTCCTCTAGGCCTTTTGCTGTTGGTGAAGTGTTTCACATTTAGTTTGAAAAAAATGGACTTTGCAGAATTCTGCAGAGAATGCTGCCATAAACTTTATAAACATATTGACAGGTAACACTAACTCAGCATGTGGCCTTTTAACCAGCTAGAAGTATGTCATAATAGGTAATAAGAGACTTCACTGGAGAGGTCGAGGCAGAATAGGAGAGGGAGACCTGCCAATATCAGATGAGAAGTTTCTCACAGATCCTCTTTGAGACACTAATCCAGAATGGACCCAACTCAGGATCAAGCAGTTTCATCTACAAGTCGATCCCTCCATAGTCTGAAAATGACCAGATGAGATGGAGAGCAACCAAGAAACATTTTTTGTAATTCCAATTGTTCTAATTTAAAAACAGAGATCAAAACTGGATCAATTCTGGCCTAAGACCTTTGCACAGTACTATAAACCAACAAGGCAATCTGAGAGGGCCACCACAACCAGCACAGGAGACAGGACAATAATCCCATTGACTTTGTAGTAATCTGCTTTTCAGGTATTTTTTGTGCTAACTGTAGATATCATTTTGACTATAACATTTTTTCCCTGAACACATTCAATAAAAATATTCTGTTAACTAAGCACCCTGATACCGAATTGCCCTGAATTCTTTTGTGCAGTTACTTACAAATGCTCTGTGGATTTAATTTTCTCTTGTGTATGAGCTGAATGCAGGGTTTGACTTTGAACACATAAAACTGGTTTTATGCTAATAGTTTGATTTAAAGCAAAAGTATGAAAAGACTTTAGTTGGTATCAATCATTTGTAAAGGTAGATGGTGCAAACAAACTGTATTCAAACCACAGTGAAGAAGGTGGTGCAGATTCAGGATGATATTGGCTCCATTCACTTCCTGGAATCTCCACTGTTTTCTGTCCATTTTTCCTCTGCAATTGTTCATTGTTTATAAAAAAACAAAAATATATATGTTATGCAGTGTTTTATGTTAGGAAATAACTTCATAAAAATCACTGTCCACAAACCTTCAGGCCTAACTAAATGTCTTACAAGAGTATTCAGACCCTGCTGTGTAGAACCCTTTTGGCAGAGATTCTTTTTGAGACCAGACTTTTGAGACCAGACTTCTCACACTTTGATTTGTGTTTATTCACACGCTGTCAGCAGACAGAAAGCTGCTGAGTAACTACATATTAAAGTCACAAAATTCTCTAAACTCAACCACAGTAGAGGAAGCTCAACTCTAACAGTGTAGTTAATGTGCAGCAGTGTCTCTGTGAATTTGTCTATATGTCCAATATGATCAGAGCAAACTGAAATGACAACGTCAGCGAGACAAAGGTGTGTTTATCTCATATTGTCCACTTAAGCACTGAGTATTGAAGATTAAATGGGTGACCCATTTACCCAGTGCTTTTCTAATGTTTGCTGTGTGTCAGCATTGTTTAAATCTGCACATGTAAAACATCAGACTCATCTCCAACATTTTTAAAATCTTGAGACCTAACTCATATTTCTAACATATATACATACATGCATATATATATATATATATATATATATATATATATATATATATACATACACACACACATGGAGGTTGTGACCTTGAACCTGTGCCAGAATAAAGAGGGTCCACTGGAACCACCTCTGACATGAAAACGATATGCATGATATGCAGTGGCAGCCATCAACAGGGGGCGCTGTGGAGACGCTCCACCAGTCTCACAGGAAGAAGAAGAAGGTATCAGATTAAATTATTATAGAATAACATTAAAATTTAAATATGTGATCTATATACCATACAGACTGTGAACTATATATATATGTTTTATCTCTTGTTTACTACGACGGTCATGTGATGTATTTCCTGATCCTTTTGGGTGCAAAAGTCTTTACCATAGACTTACGTTATAACTGGTGCATGTGCACTAGAAACTGAAAACCTGCCCAAATTCAGTCACTGACTGGGTCATGGCTTAATGTGCGATATTACAACTAATTGATCATTTCAGTCTTTTTCTGCGCCACAATGACGTCAGCATCCTGACGGTTCAGTGGTTTTGGATTAGCAACACTACATTCACCATGTTGTCTAAATACTCCACAGTGTGGATGTGTCACGTGTATTACATTTTGAATCATCATATGAATATGATGGTATTTTGAACCAAAATGTAATTCATGTTACACAACCATCATCATCATTTGAATATAATTTTATCATATGCTCATTCATTAAATCGCTGTGTAGTATTGGTGATTAAATAGATTACACTACTTTGTGTGTGGATGAGAGCTCACTGTATAAATCTTCACATGGAAAACATAGTGACAACATATTGACAAAGATGAACTAGACTGGTAACACACCGGATCATTTCCACACAGAGAGAAGAAACATACAGAGGTTTATATAAGATATCATAGATCAATTATCACTCAAATTAAAATACAAGACTAGGTCATATATTGACTTGAATGCTGTAAAAAACGTAAAAAAACATGACACTGAAGAACTGATGTACAAATAGTTTTTGTAGTATTAGTAATATAAAACTACTATGTGAGGAAACTGGAGAGAAAACACACGTGGAGGCAGAACAACACACATTTAAGGTACAAGATTATTTAATCATATTCAAAAAGGAAAAGAAGAAGTGCAACTAATATCAAGAACTAGAAGAGAACAATTACATTTAATTTAGTTGATTTATTTAGCATGAAAGGCATTAATAATAGGCATAATCCCAAGACACTTTGCACAGTAAGGATTTACAAAATGATGAAATGAAAGAAAAGTAAATCAGACATTGGGGTGCTCAGGAGGTAAAGCAGTTGCCTGCCAATCGGAAGATTGGTCGTTCAATTTTCCGCCTCCTTCAGTCATATGTCGAAGTGTCTTTGGGCAAGACACTGAACCCCAAGTTCCCCCCAGTGTGTTAGGTCAGCTCTGCCATCAGTGTAAGAGTGTGCGTGTGTATGTAAATGGGTGAATGAGAAGCAGTGTAAATGACAGGTTTGGGAGTAGGGCGGACCCAGAACACTCAGTACGAGGTAATGTAAAAGGGGAAGGAATTTTAATAAAGACAGCAGAAACTAAAGAGCAACAGAAAATCACTACAAAGGAGGTAAACACGCTATCTGAGGGGAAACTAAACATAAAACAGGGTGAATAAACATATAATGTAATAAATTGGAACAACGGGGAAGGGACACGGAAAGGCGGGGCAGACTGGGGGCGAACCGTGAGAGTAAAGCGATTTGAGTATCAATCTAGGTAGAAAAGCGCTATTTAAGTGCATACCATTTACCATTTAAGTTGTTTCACCAACTGTAAGCACCATGCCTTATGACAAAATAGATAAAAGTCAATAAATAAAGACAGGGTGAAATCACAAATGTATTAACCTACGTTATAAGACTTAGTAAGTCTTGTAATAACAATTTATATGATATTATTATTATTTGAAGTAAAATTGAAACTTTAAACTTGACAGAAATATTGCTGTGATTTATATATTAATGTTTATCCAAACTGTGAAAAAAGTTATCATGATAGAACTTATTTCAACAGCTTTACGTTAAAAGTTAGTTTACACCTATGATATATGACATATATAAGACTTTTCAGCCAAGGATCCATGGAAACCCTGGTATCGATGTACCAGTGTTTCTATCAGAGCTGCATTATTGGATTTAGAACACACGTGAACAAAGCAAGCATGTTTTAATTAGAAGCACTATAACCTGCTGTGTGAGCCTCCAGTATACATCCACACTGCTGAATGCTGTTTGTCATTGTCACGTTCTGTGTTGCTGTTTCTTAACAGTGTGGTTTTCTCCTATCCATCATCATCATCTGCAGAGGTTTAATCACTGGTTTCACAGTTTGCAGCAATATCTTTTGGGATGTTGACCCACAACTTTTTTCTCTGTCACTGAAACAGACTCACTTTCTTCTGGCATGTTGGAGGCAGCATCAGCAGATTCAACCTCAGCTGAGTCTCCGCCTGCTGCTACTGAGGTACATGGTTCTCCTTTTGGAGAACCATGTACCTCAGTAGCAGCCAGGAATTAAACACAAATGTTAAATCCAGGACAGAAACATTCAGTCTCATTATCATTACTACAACATTGCTATTCTGTGGACCTGCCCACATCCTTTAGTTTATAAGTTTGACTTTGCCTGAGCCTTTAGTTTTGTTGTCATCTTGCTTCTGATTTCTTCTTGTCTCTGTCCTGCCTCGTTCAATTGCTCATTGTTCATTGTCTTTTCTTCCGTTCATGTGTGTAGTTTGTGTGTGCTGTTTGCCGTCTGGAGTGAGTCTCAGCTTGTGTCTTCATTCTGCATTGTGTGCAATTAAATCAATTTTATCACTCAAATCCCTGTGAGGTAGGCCCACCTTCATCCATTGGAAGATCAGTGAGTTGGTGTCCAACTTCATGTTCTGTGCGTTGTGTCTCTAAACCAGAAACAGAGAAACAAAGTAACAACGAAGAAGTGATTAGCTTGTGTTTTGTTGTCTGATAAGTTTCACACAGACAAATCAGACCTCTCAGGAATATGTTCCTCTGCTTGGTGTCCCTGATTCCTTGTCTTTCCTTGAATAAATTTTCTCCTTCAAACTCCTGATTGGCTGTGCTCTTGGGTCTGCAGTTTTAAAAATCCTGACAGTAGGATTATGGTTTTAATAAAACAGTAAATGACAGCGAAAAGTAAAAACGTGTGGTCTATCTACGCCACCCTCTTTACTTGTTGAGTCTGTCTACATGCGATTAGAATCAGGATCAGAATCAGCGCAGTGTGTGTCAGTGCAGTGTGCTGAGTTGTGTGCAGTTTTTTTTCATGTAGCAGCAGCAATCAATTTTTCATTAGTAATATTGCCTGAGGGAAAAAGCTGTTTTTGTATCTAGTTGTTCTAGCATTCGTAGCTCTGTAGCGTTTGCCAGAGGGGAGAAGCTAGAAGAGGTTGTGTTCAGGGTGGGAGGGGTCTGTGCTATCAATAGATTATTGATGCAGTTATCTATGCAGTTCTGACTGTGCTTGTCTGTGTTTGTCCTGTGCAGTGGCTGCACCAAACCAGACTGTGATGGAGGAGCAGAGGATTGACTCAATAACAGCAGAGTAGAACTGTATCAGAAGCTCCTGAGTAAGGTGAAACTTCTTTAGCTGCCGCAGGATGTACATCCTCTGCTGAACCTTTTTGAGGAGGGAGATGATGTTGGTTTCCCTGGTTGCACCAGAGTGTCAGTCATTCAACCTCCCATTCATACGTCTGCATACTTCAGGAGCTTCACACCTGGGTCTCTGGAGATGAAGCCGGAGTCAGCCCCAGGGCTGCCCCTACACATCTTCAACCTCAGCCTGTGATTGGAGAAAGTTCCTCTTTCCTCTGGAAAAAATCATGCCTGGTTCCCATCAATAAAAAACCTCGGCCTTCTGCCCTCAGTGACACAGACCAGTAGCTCTGACCTCACACATCATGAAGGTCTTTGAGAGATGGTCCTAGACTCCCTCCTTCCTCTGGTCAATTCATTGCACGACCTCCTCTAGTTTGCCTACCAGCCGCAAATAGGTGTTGATGTTGCAATCATCCATCTGCTCCATCACACCTACACCCATCTGGACAAACCTGGGTGTTCAGTGAAGATTATGTTTTTTCATTTCTTCAGTGCATTTAACACCATCCAGCCTGCACTGCTGGGAGAGAAGTTAAAAACAAAGATGGTCGACCCTCCCATGATCTCCTGGATCTGTAACAGGCAAAACAATTTCCCTCTGGGATAAATAAGGTTGAATCTTATATCCTATGTAATATCAAACAGAACAGCTGATGTCACCATTTAGAAAAACTCCTGGAAAATAATCAGGGTTTTCAGCTCAGTGAACTGTTAGTAGGGTGAAACATGCTACAACCATTAAGGTCTCTAATGTACCTAAAGTAACAATTAACAGCCGTTTAAATGACAATAAAACACTTACGTCTGCAGATACAAAACACCACCACCCCCACAACAACAGCAAGAACAACAGCAAGACCAGCACCAATGATGATGATTATGTTTTCTTCTGTTTCCTTTCTTTCTCCACCTTAAAAAACAATACAACAAAACAGTACAGGTTAAACTAACTGTGAATAAGATCATATGTAAGACAGTAACACATAAAAGAAACACAAATCCTAATAATGATTTCTTATTTTAAATAAGTATTTTTTTTCACAGACTCAATGTTAATATTACCTGCTGCTTTTTGTACAAATACAAATAAAAATTTGTATTGGATTTTATTTGTCACATACACCATTATACAGTGTACAACCTGCAGTGAAATGTGTTCTTCTGCATTTAACCCATTCTCCCTTGGGGGGGAGCAGTGAGCAGCCACAGGTGGCGTTCGGGGAGCTAGCGCTGGGTTTCTCGCTCAGGGACACACCTGGTATGTGGGATGGCCTGGTTGACTGGGAATGCTTCCCAGCCCGCTGCCTTAACCACTCTGCTACCAGGCCACCATTGTATAATAATAGGTGGCTGTACAGTTCATATAAAAATGACTGAAAGAAATACCAATACTTATGCTTCTGTCATTATATATTAAATATTCATTTTTACTAAAGCAAACTCTACTGTCTCTGACTGCACATACAGAAAGAATAAGTTGAAAGAGCTTTATTGTGATAATGAAATAGAAGATAATTTACATCTAAAAAAATTAGCATATTGTGATGAAGTTCATTATTTTCTGTAATGTACTGATAAACATTAGACTGTCATATATTTTGGATTCATTAAACACAACTGAAGTAGTTCAGGGCCTTTCATTGTTTTAATATTGATGATTGTGGCATACAGCTCATGA
>JAUMHF010000088.1:0-10091 GCA_032359275.1 Microctenopoma steveboyesi
TTGAACAAGTGAGTTTTCAAGTGTTTCTTAAACGTGGTGATATTGTCTGCAAGTCGAATGGGGCAGGGCAAGTTATTACACCAGCCTTTTCATAACATGCTAATTTTTTGAGACAGGAATTTTGGGATTTCATGAGCTGTATGTCACAATCATCAATATTAAAACAATGAAAGGCCCTGAACTACTTCAGTTGTGCGTAATGAATCTAAAATATATGACTGTCTAATGTTTATCAGTCTATTACAGAAAATAATTAACTTTATCACAATATGCTAATTTTTTGAGAAGGACCTGTATATAGATTATCTTCAACCACTGATACAATAAAGATGACACACAAGACGACATCTTCTCCATTAGCTGCAGTAACATTCACCAAAACACAGAGGTCTTCATTAAGTGTAAATACGACACAACACAGATCTTCACTTTTCCTGCTGCAGCATTCATTCTTTAATGTCTGAAAAAACACTTATAACTAACTAACTTTGTTAGCTGGGACACACATGTACAAAAAGTTAAGTTTATATATGAAATTAAACGATCATCTGTTGCCACTGTACACACAGAACATTTGGTGTCTTAAATGACCAGGAGGGACTCAGTAAGCAGTTTGAGTAATCAGGGAATCATCAATAATTCTATATGTCATGTTATTCTTATTCTTCACAGATAGAAGGCAAAATCATATCTACATGTCTGATTTGGCTTTATCACAGTGATCTGGAGAGAACTGACAAACATCATTTACAGAGAGTTGAGTGTTGACTGCTAGGATGTGCAGGTGAGGGAGAAGGCAGTTCAGTGGGTAGGGTGGGAGAGAGGTTGGGGTCACGTTAAACAACACACGACTGCTTAACTACTAAACACGTGTTGACTGCCTTATTTGGTTGCATTCATTTAAGTGCTTACAGGTGGTAGTGACCCTTTGTCGGTTATGAAAACACTGTACAACAGCAGCGTTGCTTGGTCTGAACCATGTTGTAAATGCTCTTCTTAGACTATGTGTAAGAACAGGAGATGATTCATTAAAGTACCATTTACATCACAGGCTGCTTTTCCAACAGAAAAAAAAACCTAAAATAAAATGTCCCACTTAAACACGCGGGAGAATATGTGCCTCCAGCTCCAGCAGCTACTGGAGTGGCTGATTAGAAGTTGGGACATGTGCAGATGTCCAGTCTGTGACATCTATTGGTCATCACTGAGGTGGTGGAGGTGGAGGAGGAGGAGTAGTGAAATCAGAGAAAGGAACAGAGTTTGGAGGCCAGAAAGGAGAGGAGAAAGACGGGTTAAAAAAAGACGGTGGAGGAGGGTAGAGAGGGAAGCTCGGTGGGGGGAAAGGTGGAGGAGGGTAAGGGCAGGGAGGTGGGAGGTATACAGGAGGCATCTCTGTGTGTCTAGGTGGTGGCTGTGTGTGTCTGAAAGGTGGCCGGTCCTTGTTCCTTGGGTTCTGGTGTCTCAGTGAAGCCCTTGCATGTCTTGATGGAAGAGCCCTGACATCACGCTGCTGCTGGTGATGCTGCGTGGCATTCTGAGTAACGTGTGCTGGGTTGTCTAGAGGTTTAAATATTAAAATAGCAAGACAAGAGACAGATAAATGGGTTTTACAAACGTTCACAGGGAAGACCAGGATGCAGTCATGCAATGTGTGTCTGTGTGTGTGTGTGCGCGTCCGTACCTGCACTGTTACCCTCTCTCATCTTTTTGGAGTTTTTCGTTTTCCTCTTTGCTTGCTGCTCTTTCTCGTCATCGCTGTAATCTAAAGCCTGGAGAGAGACAGAGACTGTCGTTACCTGATCATCCTCACAGTAATCTGTATAATCTAAATAAACATGTTTTATTATTCTAAAAAGATTATTTGACATGATCACTCTATAGCTTCAATGGTAGGTTTATGTTAACAGTGAGAGACAAAAAAAATTATTTCTAAAAACTTAAAAATGAATTTGCATGTATTTGAGCCCTTTACAAAATGTGCTTTAATACTTGACTTGATAAAGCGTTGTTGTTGAGGGACAAAGTGTTTTTTCTTCAGCTTTACCAAATGTGAGTGTTGCTAGTGTTGCCACCTCCTGTGACAACCACATCGCTCCACGTTTGAGCTTTTCAAACCAAAGAATCTCCAGACAACATCAGTCAACTAACTAACGCAGGTACTCCATCACATGCGTGTTTAAGGGTGTAGCGGGCAGTTTAAACTTGGACAGCATTCTAATGAAAATCCATATTGTAGCAAAACTAAAAAAATGTTTTAGTTTTGCACTAAGCTTCACTGCAATAAGTAGACCAGTAGAAAAAACTATTAATGCTGGAGCCTGAAACATGGAGAGTGTGACTGAGACACTTTATCATGTCCCACAAAGGTACAGATTTTATTTTTATTAGCAAAAGATGCACAAAGCTGCACAAATACCTCCGTTCATTTGAATGCAAACAATCAATCACATCAACACGTCTCTTTGCGTTTACCTCGTCTGGTGGTTCTTGGTCATTCCTCCAGGATGCATCAGATCCCTTCAAACTGAAGAAAACTATTTTTACTAAGACGCAATAAACACATCAGAAACACATTTCCAATCCATCACACAAGAGCTGGAAATCAAACTACAAAAATTCCATTTCCTGGAAAGTTAGGACCTTTTATACAATAAAAAGCACAAACTAAACATGTGTAGCTATTGCTGACTTACCTTTTTAGTAAATTCTATATAGGACATGTAGAGTTTGTCTGTTTACAAACATCAAGTAAGATAAAACTACAAGAATTTAGTCAGTAAAAACACTAAAAATACTTTTGTTACATAAAGTTCAAGCAACTAAACAAAACATTATCACAGGTGGTGGCCTAAGTCTTACGCACAGAACTGTACATACTAACGAGTACGTGTGTGTACTTACACTTTGAGCTGCTGTGTCAGGATGTATCCTGTGTACTCTTTAATGGCTGGTGCGTAATAAACTGTCAGTCCCTCTGTCAGCCCCCTGCTGCTTATGTGTCCCACAGCATTAAAACGTAAAATATAAAGAGGACTGGTCACTGGACCGAACACTTCAAACACCTGAGAAAACACAAGCAGCACAACTTTAGAATCACTACTGTAGAAACTAACAACGCACCAAATGTTTTCACCTGTATTCTTCTACTTTTCTTTGCTCCAATAACATACTTTGTATGTATTAATGTGATGTTACTGAGTAACCACTCACACACTAAGCTCCACCCAGGAGAGTAAAGCAGGTAAACTGTGAGCTGGTTCACCACATTCTGAACCCCAACATCTGTAAATGTGATCGGCCCAGAATCAAATATCTGATCGGCCAATCGGGGCAGATCAAGCCTAAAACCTATGGATCCACGATCCAGATGATGGATCTGAAATCAAATAAAAACTTTTTTTTTACTGGTATTGAATGATGTAATCATATTACTTTAGTAGAAAAGTGTGCTGGTGATTTGTTGAGGTTTCAGATCAGTGTGATCAGATGCAGCCAATCACCAACAGGTTTATAATAAAAGGGTGTCTATCCAGTAAAAGACCACCTGGGTCTGAAGTCATATAATGCACAGCTGAGTTTGCGCTGGTCCACCCACCTTGCCGACAGCCTGCCTCTCAGCTGTAAAGATGATGCTGCCCTCAGTAAGAGGGGGCATGTCTTTCATAGACTGGATAATAACTGCAGAGACAAAGAAGGATGTTAAAAACAGAACTCAACTCTAATGTCTCAGCGGTTTAGAAATTAGATTACAAAAGTTGCAACGTGAGAGTATGTTTATTCACCGAGCTGCTGTATAATACTGGACACTGTTCCTATGGGCTGCAGTTCAGCATCATCTGGTAGAGACACAAACACCTCCTCCTCTGCTGGCAGCTCCTGCAAACGGACAGACCAAGACTACACAATGATCACTCTTCACAGTCTTAATGAAATCAGGTCTTCCCTGAAAGAGATGTTGCCAGAATGGCAGCACACCTCTTTGCAGATGTGCAAGTTGCCCCAGAATGTCCCTTATCCCAATATATCTTTTATGTGCAAAGTAGTTGACTTACCTACATATAATGTTTCTACTCTCTGAAGGATTTCTTTTCACCTTTTCCTTTCTAAGAAATGTTGAACACAACTCCACACTCCACTTACTTTGCGTTTGTCTACCACATAAAATCCCCCAGAAATGATTTAAGTTTGTGTTTGTAAAGTGACAACATATGGAAAAGTTCAAAGGGTTTGAATGTTTTCCAAGCAAATGTGTCAATCATTGAGTTCTGTTTTAGATTTTATTTGGAGACAGCTTTAGAAATAGTAAAGAAACACAGTCTGACCTCGAGCAGGACCTCATCTCTAGTTTTGATTGGAGCTGGTTGGCTGAAACCCTCGTCATCATCGTCCAACACAGTGGGAGATGGAGAAGATGAAGATGACGAAGATGAGGAGGAGGAGGAGGAGGAAGATGAGGAGCTATCACTGAGAAGAAGAGAAAAGCAGCAATGTAAGTCATTTGAACCTTTCCTGTGCCGAAACAGAATATCTGTGCTACCATTACCTGTCAGAATCCTCTGAGTTATCATCATCACAATTCACTGTTTTACAAACGTTGTGTAAATCTTCTTCTGGGTATGTTTGTGTACTTGATGAAGCATCAGCCAAGTCAAGAGTTACAACAGGCTTTTCTAGTAGTGTTGTCTGAGTAACCTCCATCTCCTCCTCTTTGGGTGTCTGCAAAACGTGTCTGACATCAAACACAAAGACAACAGTCAAAATATTGGTACCCAGCATGTCTGGGTTAAAAACATCTGAGGTTTACTTGCCAATGGTCAAATTAAAAATCTGTTTCACGAAATTAATTATGTAATGAGAGATCAACAGCAGACATGCCATCCTGGAGAAACCCGTTTCGGGGAGAGAGAGTTCAGCTTCCCACACACAGACGACCTACATGCTGTACGGTAACATCTCTCTCTCTCTCACACACACACCATAATGTACTGTATACAGACACACTGTTACTGTGTGAACCAAAACCCCACAAACAAAGAACAGAGTAAATAGCAAACTTCAGCTTACTGTGTGCAATCAGTGGGCATCAATGAGCTGCTTTTAATATATAAGACTACAGGTAGAGGTGGGATGTGTCCAACAGGTCCACGAGACAGATTTTGTGTTGTGGTTCCAGAGGACAGAACCATGACACAAAATCAGATCTGTTACACCACTACAGGACTTTTATCAAACTGCGGTGAAGTGTGGAAATACCTGACAGTGTCCTTTGAGTCAGCATCATCATCATCACAGCGCTCCATCTTACACACACCACCCAGAGAAAGTGTTGCAGCTGACGTGTCTGGAAATGCAGCTGCTGCCTCCTCTGGTTGTGTTTGTGTACATGATGGTGTATTGCCAAAAGTTACAATGAGATTTTCCAGTTGTGTTGTGACAGTGACCTCCATCTCGTCTTCCTCCTTGGGTGTCCATGTAACCCCTCTGGAATCAATCAGAAGAACAACACTGCACAAGTACTGGTGACCACTGGGCTTGTGCTAAAAAACATGTACAACAAGCTTTCACCAAGTGATGTTGTATGAGTGTGTAAATACCTGTCAGTATCATCATTATAGTCCTCTGTCTTACACACAACATCTAAAGAAAGTGCTGCTGCTGTTGCTGTTTCTGTATGTGTAGCTGCTACTTCCTCTGGTTGTGTTTGTGTATTTGAGAATGCATCAGCCAGGTCAAGGGTTACAATCTCCTCTTCTTCCTTGGGTGTCTGCAAAGCTTGTCTAACATCAAACACAAGACATCAACACAACTTTTTGTTCAAGATATCAGTGACCAGCATGTCTGGACTAAGAACGTGTACAACAAGCTTTTTACCAATGTGTGATGTATCTATGTGTAAATACCTGTCATTATTCTTTGAGTGATAATCATTGTAGTCCTCCGTTTTACACACACCATCTAAAGAAAGTGCAGCTGCTGCCTCCTCTGGTTGTGTTTGTGTAATTGATGATGTGTCTGCATTGTAAAGATTTTCCAGTTGTGGTGTCACAGTAAATGTCAGCTTCTGTTCCTCCTTGGGAGTCTGTAACATCTGTCCATTCTCTTCTGGCGCTTTATCGGCCATCTGAAATACATTGGAAACACTTAAGGGCAATAGATGATGATTAAATGAAACAAATAGCAGTTAAACTGAGCTGTTCTTTTAAAATTCATAGAACGAAAACAAGAATCACATTCTATAAGTCTGGAATATTTACATCACAGTTTTGAAGTGGAGGTCCTGGTGGACGCACTGCCTACGTTATTTCATATATTAATCAACGAACAAAGCACTAAATTAGTTAATACACTAGCAAACCAACTGCCGTATATCCAATAAGTTCTATTACCGGACAAATTGTGTCACAACTGAAAATTATTCACGAACCAAACCACAAACACCAGCGAGGACAAGGAAAGACTAAGAGCCACGAACGGCAAAGCAATATATAGTACATAAACTACACACATGCTAACCATCCAGTTATTTAGCTTAAAAGCTAAGTAGACCCAATTTGTTGCCCTCATTTATCCAGCACACATTAGGGTCACAAACATAACCGCAAGTTCCTCCTTATATTAATTAACCAACGATATTTCATAGACCAACAATATGGTTTAAGAACACTTGGCGCTCATCTTACGGTATTTTCAAAATAACAACGGACTCATTTAACCATCTGGATAATATTGGTTTTCGTTCTTTGAGGAACATAATAAACAGTTACGCTAAGGTAAGCTAACGTTACACTACGGCTGTGTCTTATGCTAGTAGCTCATAGGCCGCCATCTTTATTTTGCTTTACAAAAATGAGTCTTTTGTCGGAAACAAATTGAAAATCATTTTACTCCTCAATTGGATCAACTCGCTTATCATCCAGATAACTAAAAGAGTATTTGGCGGCACCACTCTTACCCTTAGAACAATGTTAAGTATTTCAAAATAAACTTATAGATCCAAAAACCACATGCTAATTAAGTTTTGAAATAACCTGCTGTTACCTCTTTGACCTGAATGTTAGCTACTACACGAGGAGCATAAAATATGGCTAAAGTGCTAACTAGGGCTAACAGTGTTACATTTAAGCTGTGACACGTTCTGAACAGTCCCGAGTTTGGAGGAACTCGAATACGTTTACCCAAGAAATTCAATACAATATAAAACAAAGTAACGGTATCGTAACTTTACCTGCCTGTTTCTGAAGCTATTCACTCGGTGCTGCCAAGAGCCTCATGGAACGCTGAACCACAGTCATTCAAACTATTTACGTCAGCAACCTTCAAAATACAAGCCTCGTTTACTATCGTATTTCACAACAGACACCACAATCAAAAGTATAATTTAGAAGACCCTTAGTATATAGTATAAATATGTCAAACCCATGATCTCATAGTTAGAGGTTATATAATTTTTTGTTTCAACCACATAAATTTAAGACATACGATCGTGCATCTTATCATCCAAAATATTTGTCTTTTATTTTGAAGGTACAATAAGTGAATTCCGGTGTTATTTGTGAAGTTGAGGCTGTGGATCATGTTAGACCGTCACACCTCCACCGTTCGTCGTATCTTTGACCGGGTTTGTTAGTGTGCCTTACCTTCAAAATGCGTTTCACGCTGCGCCCCTTTAGTTGTTGGTAATATTATTCAACTTAGTTAAATTTATGGGCGAGATAAATTGTTGTGGTTTGGTGAAACATCTTAACTCTTCCGGAACAGCTCCACCTCCCTCTGTAGGTGTAGAACTCACAACCGCGTTCACAACACGTGTATACTTGCTTTGCAATTTCGCCCTTGTGTGTTCGATTGTTAAATAAATAAATAAATAATAATAAAAAAATCTTCACAACACGTGCTGTCGTATTTGTGAGGGGAGAATGAGGGGAAAGTTTGTTACACTGTGGAATATAGATGCAGTGGTTTATTCTAGCTATTACAGGTAACGTAAAGACATTAACATTCTTAATGCTATTTCTATATCAATAAATGAAATGTAATACATTTGCGTTTAATCACTCTTTCATCCTAATCAACTTAGCTACAAATTCGTAAGTTACACACTGAACAACTTTAAGACCTGGCATAACCAACGTAAATTGAATGACAAATGTTGGACAATCTGTATAAGGTCTTACCGGAAACTGAAAATCCCAAGCATCTCTCTGTAGACCTCAGTGACAGATGAGGTCAACATTAAAGCACAGTTTCATAAATCATTGTAAAACGGAATTTGGAACCACCAGGACTCTTCCCATGTGACTTCGTGACAGACAGAAACATTTGTGAAGCATCCCTGCTTGGGAACCACAAATGAAAACACTGTACTGTAATGAACCAAAACACTTACCTACGTCTCGCTGGACATGATGCAGAAGAACAATAAATCAGTGAAAACAGTCGAAGACCTGATTCTTATCTTCATCTTTTATTGTTGTGGTGATTATGATTTGTTGCTAATGCTGCACTTTGGAACAGATTGAAAATCATAATCACTTACATGTCAGGATCCAACTGATAACAACAAGATGCAGACAAAATTTAGCTTCATCAATATGACAAGTAGGTGGCAGCACAAACCTGTCCAATAAACATATACCATGTTAAGGTTTTAGGTTGATGAGGAAAGAAAGCAGTTGATGGAATTTAGTTTTATAACTTTATATGAGATTAGAAATCAATCAATCTTTGTCTCAGGATACATAGACACAGAAAAGCTCCAGTTTGAGTATTTTAGTATTCACCTTTATTTGATGATATTCCTGGAATACATGATCATCTTTTGCAATACAGACATGTAAATCACAATCATTCCACATTGTTCTGGTATGGTTTAACTTTATAACACCTAATCTATGTTTGACTGATGCTAAAATGTTTCAGTTTTCACAGACTTTTTGTGACCGTCCCCTGGTTGTACACGAGCACATCCTTTTAGAACATGTTCAATGTCCTGTGATGAAACAGCCTTTCTAATGTGACTAATTGCTGTTTGTTTACAGCCTATTTAATGTCAAAATGCTTCAATTTGGCACTTTTCAGTCTTTGACCTGGTTGCAGGTTCAAATAGATAAAACAGAAAACACATCTGAGCTAATCAGCTGGCTCTTACTCAGTATCACTGCTGCATGAAGGTTCAAAGCCAACATATATCAAAGTGCTCTTCTCATGCACCTGTTTGAAGATAAAATAACATAAAAGTCCAGGTCACCAAGTCCTACGTCAGCACTAGAAGTAACTGCAGAATAATCCCAGTAGGATTTTTATTTGCATCCAGCAAAGGAGCTGAAAAATGTGCCATTGTTGCTAGTGCGGATGACTCACCTCAGCAGAATTGTGCTAGAATTGTATTGGTGTCAGAATCAAAGTGGACAGGAAGTGAAACACCATTACATCTCTCTGAGACACTGCTGCTGTGATATTTCCTACGATAACATTGTATAAGTCACTGATTCCCATTGTCTTACAGGACAATTTAGAATTCAGACATCATAGCAGAGAAATTCCTAATGTGCACACTCAAAGAAAACCTTGTAAACCTTTGTTTAGCAGCATAGAAAACAATTCAGCTCATTTATCCTTGTGACTGTAGAGTCACATGCTAACTCATACTTAGAACAGCCAAAATTACAGCACACTGTACTACTAATATGTCTTATGATACAATATAAGACGATATTACAATACGATCTTCTACTGTGTGGGGTTTGTGTCATGCTATGCTACTCGACTAAGGTGGAAAGTAACTACTTAAATACAGTCTTGATGTATTTCGACTTTTACTTCAAACTCACCCTCTACCACATTTATTTTGAGAGTATATATTTGTATTAGTTACAAATATAGTGTAACTAATAGTTATTAAAAAAGCTAAAGACAATACAACTATAGGACTGGGGTATATGTCTTTTAATGTTGTGGATTATTAGTGTGTGCATCATTGCAGTAATGACTTGCTATGGCTATGCTATGTTAGACAACTTTACTTTACTTTACTTTGCTTGGCAGACGCTTTTATCCAAAGCGACTTACATGGAGCTAGCGCTGGGTGTCTG
>JAUMHF010000089.1:0-10074 GCA_032359275.1 Microctenopoma steveboyesi
AGCATTTCATGCTCCCCCACTAATAAATAAAAAGAGGATATCAATAGTGTGGGAGCATTCCATGCTCCCCCACTAATGATGACTCATGCAGCATGATCCGCCGCGTGTTTGGGGAAGAGAAGGCTTCATCTGTCCGGGACACGATGGAGGAGTATGTGAAGCGCCATCAGATGTTCATCCACAACGAGCAGCGCTTGTGCGACGAGCTGCGGAGACTGGAGCAGAAGCTGAGCCACGATCTCACCAAGCTGAGAAACTCTCTGCTGCTCGACGGACAGATGAGCACACGGGGCTTCAAAACCTGGGTGAACGGAGCCTTCTTCCACCTGCAGATGTTGATACACGAGGCTCGACTGAGCAGAGCTCATCAGACTGAGCAGCAAGCAGCAGACACGGCTCATTCAGTCAGTGCTGCCGTTGATTTGTATTTGAAGGACCTGGATGACATGTTGGAGAAATACAGGAAGTACAAGATCAGTATTACTAGAGTATATGATATACCTGATTCTCTACTTGATTATCTTAAAAACACAGAAACAGGATATGTTCTGAACCTCGTCACTGATTGTTCAGCGCATTGGTTAATTGAGCCATTTGTAGACCATGTTTTTTCAAAGTATGAACCAATCTCTGGGTTAAAGAACGAGTTCCTGAAAACCAAGGGCAACCTCGACTTGCTGATCAGCCAACACAACGCTTTCACTCTGCCTTCAACAGCCTGACGGCGCTTTACCAGCAGGTCAAGGTTCGTTAGCACAGTAAAAATATGTTTGTTTGCTTTGTGTCGGATGATAAGTCGTGAATTCGCTTTTCAAGGTCGAACAGCTGATAGAACTCGTTTCATCTTTTGATCCTGTGTGACGTCAGTCATCTGTGTCTGTTGTTCAGTCCCTGACCCAACGCTCATTAAAAGTTTTAAATTTGAATACCTCTGATTTTTCACCGTGTGATGGAACAATGACAAGAAACAAGCACTTAAAAAAGGTCCCTCACATGACCTCTGTGTCACTCTGGTGTCACCTCTGCACTTTACATTTTAAGGTTCAGGACCCTACAACATCTAAGTAACAAAGAATAACATAGAAAACCCGACAGATGGAGGGACGTGTTTCTGAACCGCACCACAGCGCCACACTCCTCCTGACGAATAACAGCGTCTTTTTGTCTCTGTGTAACTTCTATTGGTTTAATAAGTTCATAAATCTAAAAAAACAGCTTCATCTCAAGATACTTTACAGGATGGTGGTCATACACAGAGGAGAGGAAGACTCCTCCATCTGCCTCGACCGGTGAGGGCGAGTGGACTCCTACAGAAAGGTAAAGACTAATACGGAGACAGGAGCATGACTATCAGAGAGAAACTCCAGATAATCATACGGTGAGCGGGCAGAGACAGAGAGAAGAGGTCCCACCGTCACCTTCCTCTTTTACTTTGAAATATCGTTCACTTCCTGTGTGGCGCCTTGTTCCTGTGCTCCTAACACTGCCCAGCTTCCTCTGTAGGTCTGACTCCGAGTTGGCCAGAAGCACATCTGTGGATAATACGTTTCTACGACGGGTCCGGATCATTTAGAGCTTCATGAGTGAGGAGCAGTGTCTCAGCAGACAGACACAGCTTCTCCACCTATTTAGCTCAGTGGAGCAGCTCCCAGCTGGAGTCTCTGTGTTCAGAGGAAGGAGAAGAAGACGGTGTTGCTGCAGGTATGTGGTTCAACCCCTGGATCTGCCCTGACAGAGGAAGGTCACTGTTGTTGTGGTGTTGTCCTTAAAGCAGGGTGAGTTTATGTGAGGCATCGAACCCCAAACAGACTTTATCAGGAGAACATGTGTCTCATGACAAAGACTATTCGTGCATGTTGCTGACGAGGCTGTTGACTGACCTGGTGACACTGGACCATCGTGAACAGGCTGCTCGTCTTCCGAAGGACAAATGTCTCGGCAGAAGGCTGAGCTGGTGTAAACAGGTTTATCAGGATGGTGCTCAATATCGCAGCTTTGCTTTTTGGATTCTCTTTACCTACATGTCTCCGCTGGGCAACATTATAAGAAAATACTCAATAAATTTCCTTTGCTATGCAGATGACACCCAGCTATATTGTGTGTGTGAGCGACTCATGTAAAATACTTTTTGAACAAGTGAGTTTTCAAATGTTTTTTAAAAGTGGTGAAACTCTCAGTAAGTACTAGTGGTTCCTAGAGTCTCTAAATGTAGAATGGGAAGCAGAGCTTTCAGCTATCAAGCTCCTCTCCTGTGGAACCAGCTCACAGTTACAGTTCTGGAGGCAGACACCCTCGCTAGCTTTAAGACTAGACTTAAAACCTTCCTTTTTGATAAAGCTTATAGTTAGAGGTGGATCAGGTGACTGAACCATCTCTTAGTTATGCTGCTATAGGTTTAGTCTGCTGGGGGACTCCATATCACACTGAGCTCCTCTCGTCAAACTGACACGATGAGGAAGAACATCACTAAACTTCTCTTCTATACAGGTTTAAGTTTTCACCAATCACATGTTCGCTTAAGAGAATGTGTGATATTAAAGTAGAAGCATGTGAATATGGTCACTGTCTTCTCCGTGCTGGACACACAAACCTCCTTCTTCTCTCTCTCTCTGCTTCTCTCCTCTGGTCTCCACTTAAACGTGAAGGACCAGCCTCGTCCGCTAGATGGCGCCGTCCCTTTGTTGCAGTCCCGCGTCCCCAGCTGTTCCGCTGGACCTCAGTGAGCATGCGCAGTGCTCCCTCGTCAGGCACAGGACGGGGAGAGAGCGAGAGACAAACCCCGGGTGAGAGAGGGGGAGGCAGCCAGTCAGCGAGCGCACACGGGAGGAGACGGGCGCGCACCGAGCGTTTCCTCCGGTAAACAAGCGGAGCACGAGCCTGGAAATCACCGGCGGAGAGCGGAGGGGGGGATCTCTGGGACACAGCAATGGCGACGGGAGGAGGAGGAGGAGGAGTGAGGCAGAGGAGGAGAGCGGGGCCGTCGGGAGGCTGCTGGAAAAGCTGCTACTTCCCCCTTTTGTTCTGGGTGGTGTCGGTGTGCGGGGAGGAGCGGACGATCATCGTGGAGGTGAGAGAACATTCTTAACGTTTCAGGAACCAGCCTCCATCACCTCCGTCCTCGTCCCTGCGCTCGCGCGCTCCTAGAGATGCTTTTGTTCTCACCTGCTCTTCCTCACTCGTCGTCCCGCGTGTCCGTCCTCTGGTCCCCGTCCATCCGTGTGTGTGTGGGGGGGTGGGGGGGCGAACAAAGGAGCGTTGACTGCTCGTCATGTGCTCGAGGCCTCTGCGCTCGTGAAGCCAGTGATGGAATCGTTAGAAGCTTCACTCAGATGCTTTGGTGGTGTTGGGGGGTGGAGGGGCATCGGTAAGCAGGGAGCAATAAGGTGGAGTGATCTGCTGAACAAAGCACCCCCCCACCCCCCAGCAGTCCAAATATAGCCTCTCTCCATAATTTATGGAAACGCAGGGAGCTGGAGGAGCAGAGGAGCAGAGGATCAGAGGAGCTGGAGGATTAGAGGAGCTGGAGGAGCAGAGGATCGGAGGAGCTGGAGGAGCTGGAGGAGCAGAGGATCAGAGGAGCTGGAGGAGCAGAGGATCAGAGGAGCTGGGGGAGCTGGAGGAGCAGAGGATCAGAGGAGCTGGGGGAGCTGGAGGAGCAGAGGATCAGAGGAGCTGGGGGAGCTGGAGGAGCTGGGAGAGCAGACAGAGACAGGAAGCTCTGTGCTCCTGTGTGAGCGGAAAGTGCAGGAGTCCTCCGCTGTGGGACACGCGCTCCTCGCTGATGCTCAAACAAAGGAGGCGCACGGTGCCGCCACACAAAGGATGAGATGTCTCAACTGAAATCATGATCCTCCTCACTAATGTTCCAGCAGATCAGCTGACACAGCACGAGGAGCAGTTTGTTTTCCTGCGCAGGAACACCAGGAACATCAGGAACATGAGGAACACCAGGAACACCAGAACCATGAGGAACATCAGGAACATGAGGACGTCAGTGGTTCGGTCACGTGGTTCCACATGTTGTGACGTTACAGTCACGTGTGTCTTTGTTCATAACATAACATCAAGCTGATAATAAATGTGATGTTTGACACGTCTCCTGCTGTCAGACACTAAACAGGGTTAAGCTCCTGCTCCTCCTGCTCCTGCTCCTCCTGCTCCAGGCTGGATGTGATGTCGTTTCCATGAACTCGCTCGTTGATCAGTTTGTGTCTGTTAAACTTCGATGAAGGAGGAAACGAGGAGCGTGTTTTCTCCTCCTCCTCTCTCAGGTCAGGTGGACCGCGCTGCTCTGGATGTGTCAAATGTTAGCGACGCGTGGGGGGGGCTCTGACGTGCAGATTATAATGTCTCACTGAGACCTGCAGCGAGGACAAACGTCCCCGTGGTTCCGTGGGCCGCTGCTCCGGGTCTCCACGTGCAGCTCGGAGCAGCAGCAGTGTGTGTGTGTGTGTGTGTTCTCAGTGTTTTGACATTAGCAGCACGTCTGAGGATCCAGCTCACACCACACAGACACACAAACAACCTGACTGTGTGTTCACTGGGGGAGGAGGAGGAGGAGGAGGTTCACGCTCCTCTGTCTGTTTACACAATAGGTCGGGTTCTGCTTCCAGCTTGTGTGTAGAGGATGAAGACTTCTGGCTCAGCAGTAATGGACCTGATGTATCTGCAGTGCTGCACTCACCAGAGCCCAGCTGCTGTGCCCCGACTCCTCTTCCTCCCAGAACCTAACACCTCTTCCTCCTCGTTTCATGCGTGTTCAACGTGTCGACATCTCTCTCCCTTTATTCTCACCTCCCTCCTTCAGCCATTGTCTTCCTCGTCCACCCACCCACACACACTTACACTGCTGCTGTGAAGAAGAGGAGGAGCTGGTGTTGTAGTGTTTGGAGAGCAGACACGTCCTGCTGAACTCATCCAACCTGCCGTTTCAATAATTCACATGCTTTTAAACAGTCGGTGCTTCGCTGCTATTCTGGTCGCTTTACTGCATCTGATGCACCGGACAGTGACGCGCTGCTGCATAATGCAGCGTCCGTCAAAGCCCAGCAGAACCTTTTAGAACGTGGCAGAAACTAAAGCAGCGGGACGGTGAAGCTCTAGTTAGCGATGAAGACGAGGCAGCGCTCGCTCTGCTGAGAGGAAGCATCTTCTCTGGAGCACAGATTCCGTTTGATCCCAGCGCAGGAAGGGAAACGCCCCCCCCCCCCGTTATCAATAACAGAACAGGAGCAGGAACACGACGCAGCAGCAACAACAGATGTATGTCCCACGTCCTGCTCCGCTGCTCCAACCATCCGATCTCCACCGGGCTCTCGATGAGTCTGTTGGTCCATCTGGCGCCGTCCCACGCTGGATCCGGGCCTCCGGTAGAACCTGGACCCAGCATCAGATACTGTCCCTGAAACATCAGCACCTGTGTGTGTGTGTGTGTGTGTGTGTGTGTGTGTGCTGGGACGTCTCATTCTGTTCCAGTCAAACACTCGCGCTGCCTTCACACACCCCGGGAAATCTGATTAACAAGTGTTTGTGGACTGCAGCGCTGAGCAGTGGGTGTCAGGTCTGCGTTACTAACAGGAAGCGGCACACACACACACACAGACACAGACACACACAGAAACACACATCAACACACACACACAGACACACACACAGACACACACACACAAACACACACACAGACACACACACAGACAAACAAACAGAAACAAACATCAACACACACACACACACAGACACACACACAAACACACATCAACACACACAGACACACACACACAGAAACACACATCAACACACACACACAGACACCCCCCCCCACACACACACACACACAGAAACACACACACAGACACACACACAGAAACACACATCAACACACACACACAGACACACACACACACACACACAGAAACACACATCAACACACACACACACACACACAGACACTCACACACACACACAGAAACACACATCAACACAGACACACACACACATCAACACACACACACACAGACACACACACACACACATCAACACACACACGCACACACACAGACACACACACACACAGAAACACACATCAACACACACACACCAACACACACACACACACACACACATCAACACACACACACAGACACACACACACACAGAAACACACATCAACACACACACACAGACACTCACACACACACATCAACACACACACGCACACACACAGACACACACACACACATCAACACACACACACACAGACACAGACACACACACACATCAACACACACACACACACAGGACGTGCAGCAGTTTGAGGAACTCGAGGTCGTGAAGTATTAAGACAATGATGAAGAGGTTCAGAGGTTTGTTTGTTGTTGGTCGTCGAGTCTGGAAACAGTTTGGTGAATTTAGAATTTCTTGTCATCGTACAGGGAGTAGACGACGGCGTGGGAGCTCCACCCAGCAGCGGTGCATTTACAGAAAGAAGGAAATAAGAAACAATAAAAGTGTGGGTGGTGGTGACATGCAGACGTAGGTGTCTTGGCATTGATTTCGGCCTGTGTTGTTTAGGAGGCGTTTCCTCATGGACCAGGGGAACAAGCTGTTCACTCTGGTGGAGTGAGACCTGATGGACCTGTAGCGCCTTCAGAGGGCAGCAGGTCAAACAGGTGGTGTGCAGGGTGTGAGGGGTCTCCTGTGATGGTCTTAGTTCTCCTGAGGCAGTGGGTTCTGTTTATATCATCCAGGGAGGGCAGAGGACAGTTTAATGACCCCCTGCACAGCCTTCCTGTCCTCGGCTGTGGAGCCGATGTACCACACACCCAGACAGTATGCGAGTAGAGGAGGAGGAGCGGTAGAAGGTCCGCAGCCGCTGCTGAGCCTTCTTCACTGGGGCCTTAGTGTTGTGGGTCCAGGAGAGGTCGGAGGAAATGTCCCAGAATTGAGACATTTTACTTTGAAACGTCTCAGTTTGTGACACAGTCCTTATATATTCTATATCCTGGCATTGAATGTGTCTTCCACCTGCGTGTGTGTGTGTGTGTGTGTGTGTGTGTGTGTGTGTGAGTGTGTGTGAGTGTGAGTGTGAGTGTGTGTGTGAGTGTGAGTGTGAGACACAGACTTGTGTTATACAACACCACAGACATGAGGTCAGAGCTGTGAGCCCATCAGTCCCACCTGGGCGTTCTTCAGGTTTCATGTTACATGTTATGTGTGTGTGTGTGTGTGTGTCTGTGTGTCTGGGTGTGTGTGTGTGTGTGTGTCTGGGTGTGTGTGTGTGTGTGTGTCTGGGTGTGTGTATGTGCGCGTGTGTGTGTGTGTGTGTGTGTGTGTGTGTCTGGGTGTGTGTGTGTGCGCGTGTGTGTGTGTGTGTGTGTGTGTCTGGGTGTGTGTGTGTGTGTTAGGGAACGAGCTGCGTGTTCCAGGTGCAGTGTTGCTGTGTGAACATTAAAACGATGACGATGTCTTCGTGGTAAAAACGTGGCTGCTTCCACCTGCAGCTCAGATTGTCCCAGTGGGACATGAACCTCTCACCGGTTCCTGATGTCTTCTCAGATATATTGCTCTGAGTTGGTGCTCCCTCCTCCTACTCCTACTCCTCCTCCCGCTGCTGCTACGGTGTCACAAAGCCTTAAAGTCTTAACCTCAGGCTCCTCAGACACCACACGTGTGAGACAAAGCTTCCTGAACACTTGTGACAGACACGTCCCTGTTGTTGTTGTTGTTGTTGTTGCTGCATCGGTGCAGATACACAACCTCCCGGACAGGACGTCTGTGTCTCGCTCCTCTCATCAGTTTGGATCAAATGATGGAACAGGTTTCAGCACCGAACACGAGGCCCGTCCTCCGTCTGTCAGGGAGGACAGCACACGCAGTCCAGAGAAGGTGGTGGTGATGTGAGACTAAACACACATGTAGGTATTTGTACTTTACTGCAGACGAAGCCATGAGGACTGAACGTGCAGTGATTTAAGGAGCTGCTCTTCTCCCTCAGCCAGCATCTAGTGCTCATTATCAACTTCCATCTTTCATCTGCAGTTCGGTGGGTTAAGCTGTGTCTATGTGAAAACTCAACGGTTGGAGGTCGCACCTCGCACACAGTTAGACACGGAGGATGCAGGAAAAGTCATCGGGAGCCTCGCTTCGTCTTTTCCCTCCGCCGCTGGCGTAAAGTGTGGTTCAACACGAGGTGTGATTATTCTCAGCATCTGTGATCTACGGCTTCATTCTTCGTGTAGTTTGTGGGAGGTGGAGGCTGCTGAGGTGTGAACAGTTGAACAGTGTGAACAGTTGGACGTCCACGTCTTGTCTTCTAAACACGCTGCCGCTGTCACAGACCAACCTTAGAGGAGGATGGTGGGCTGCACCCGCTGCACCCACGCTGAGACACGGTGAATAGTTTAGCAGCGGGGGGTGGGGAGGGGGTCTATTTTTGTCACAGCAGACAAGGCGGTGGAGACACGGAGGACAGGCTGACGCACAGGCTGAGACGGACGGAGACGCAGCCAATCAGGTTGACAGAGAGGCAGGTGGACGTAGATGTGAAGAGACAGCCTGACACAAAGACCCCGCTCATCAGCTCCACTCAAACAAGCTGTTCCTTAAGGAGAAGTTCTCCTGCTCCTTCACCACGATGATGATGATGAGGGTGACGAAGAGCTGCCTTCACGGCTTGACCTGTGTCACAGAGTGTGACAGATTTATTCCTGCTACTAAATCACAGGTTCGTTCCCCTGAAGCCTCACAAACGTGTTCCAGCTGAGTTTAGTGTTTATCAGTTCAATTAATTCTACTGTTCGAGCACGTCTTTAAAAAGAGGACGGATGAGACGCTTCCTTCAGGAACGCGTGAGGTAGAGGACTTTTCATCAGGGAAAACGTCTCTGTGTTCATGCAGGACGATCGATCATCTAACCGAACAAACGAAATATGTCTCAGGAGGTACCGCGTGGTCCCATTTGCTGCTCTGCGAGCACAGAACGTGTGAGCAGGAGTTACACTTCACGTTTGTCCTCTTTGAGCCTTAACGGGTCCCTGCAGGGCGTCTCTGAAGCTCCGGTCCACAAATCGTTGCATCGCACATTTAAATAAAAAGTCTGCAGCAGCGGAGCCTGAGTCATCGGGATTCGACGCATGCTCAGCGCCTTTGTGCAAGTAAAATGTGCTTCAAAGCTCCACCCAGATATTTAAATTAAAGCGCTTTCCTTGTTGTGTTGCATCCTGCTGAGCGTCTTTTATTTGCTGTGATATTTACGGATTTACCATCAGGGGGAGAGAGAGAGACTAACGCTGTTATACTCTAGGTTTCCTTCATGTTAACCCTGCTAACAGTCAATTAAATCTGTGAACTATTTATCGCTTGTCTTTGTTGCGTGTGTAAGTCATTACACAGTGTTTTGTCTCAGCTGCTTTCATTAAATTCACCTTAAAGTTTTAGTGTTAAACTGATACCTGTTAGATTAAACCAACCAAACCTTCATGTTCCAGCTTTTAAACCTGCTGCTGATGTCTTTACCTGTGCTCTTTATCCTGATCCTTACTGAGAGACGTGTCTCTGTGGACTCTGTGGACTCAGCACACACTGACAGATTCTAAATGTAAGAGTTAGAGCTAACGCTGTGTCTCCGTAGGGCTAACACTAGCCATGTGTCTCCGTAAGGCTAACGCTGTGTCTCCGTAGGGCTAACACTAACCCTGTGTCTCCGTAGGGCTAACCCTGTGTCTCTGTAAGGCTAACACTAGCCATGTGTCTCCGTAGGGCTAACACTAGCCATGTGTCTCCGTAGGGCTAACCCTGTGTCTCTGTAAGGCTAACACTAGCCATGTGTCTCCGTAGGGCTAACACTAGCCATGTGTCTCCGTAGGGCTAACCCTGTGTCTCCGTAAGGCTAACACTAGCCATGTGTCTCCGTAAGGCTAACACTAGCCATATGTCTCCGTAGGGCTAACACTAACCCTGTGTCTCCGTAAGGCTAACACTAGCCATGTGTCTCTGTAAGGCTAACACTAGCCATATGTCTCCGTAGGGCTAACACTAACCCTGTGTCTCCGTAGGGCTAACACTAGCCATGTGTCT
>JAUMHF010000090.1:0-10056 GCA_032359275.1 Microctenopoma steveboyesi
CACACAGACACACACAGACACACACACACACACACACACATAGAAACACACACACACACACACACACATAGAAACACACACACACATAGAAACACACACACACACACACACACATAGAAACACACACACACACACAGAAACACACACACACACAGACACACACACAAAGACACACACACAGAGACACACACACACACACACACACACACACACACACACACACTGGGTGGGTCCCAGCCGGACACACACAAATATTCACTCTGTGCTGTGACTCATGGACGATTAAAGAAATTGTCTGGAGTTTCATAAAAGTCCATTTAAACACATCCTGTCGTTAAAACAGTTTTTTCCACAGTAAGTGTTTCAACCCTGTTTCCAAACAATGACTTTGTAATTCTGACTACGTTTTGATGTTCAACATGACGTCGGGCTGATTCTGTTTCTGTTGATGTAACGATCATTACGTTCACCTTTAATAAAGATGGAATCACTGAAGCTGCTTATTCTGAGTCTCTGCAGTTCAATAACTTTCAGAACATAACATGCACAGCAAACCTAGAAATGTGTAGTTGTGTGTTTCACAGTTACTTCTGTGTTGGGGTTTGTTCATTTATTCTGTTCTCAGCTGCACCTTTTCAGCAGGAGCCTGCTGCTAAAAGCAGGGAAATAATAAAGTGTAACACGTTTCACTGCATGTCGTACTGCGTATGACTGAATCTAAATCTGAAACGTGCTGTTGTGTTTTCCAGGAGCTCCGGTGGAGTCAGATCACGCTGCTGCATCAGAGGTGAGTTCATGGACCAGCTGGTGTTAATACAAACCCAACCTGCTCTTCTCGTCAAAGACCTGACACACGGTGAGAGAGAGTTTAAGCTGTCAGTCGGAGTGAAAGTGTTGAGTTTCCACAGCTGAACATCTGTCTGTGAATTCAGAGAGTGTGTGACTCTGTAAATCTCTGTTACCTCCGTCACAGACAAACAAAAGGCAGGAAGCTAAACTAGAATCAGTGAGATGTGATTTCACAGATTTACAGTAACCAGGTTCCCGCAGTGCAGATAAACATGATGAATCTAAACTCAGAGTGATCAGATATAACTGATTATTCTGATCAATAACAGCTGTTCACTGACGGAGATGTTCGTCGTCTTCATCCTCTCTCTGCTTCTCTTCTTCCAGACTGAGCAGGACTCTGGTGAATTCACCTACTCTGAGGTAAACTTTCCCAGCAGGTGTGTTGGTTCAGCCCACAGCGCCCCCCGCAGCACAGGCGGTGACGTGGTTTACTCCGTTCCTCGGGTTGAAGCAGGTTCTGACGGGATCCAGGTCACAGATGATCCACATCTTTATTCTGCTGTGACTTTACCTCCGCAGTAATGTCTACGTTTACTCTGTGACACACAGGAAGCTGGTTGGAAACAATCTTATTAAAGTTGTTACAGCAGTAAATCATTTTATTATTAAATAGTTATTGAGGCAAATAAGAACAACCCCAGGTTCCTTTTCAGCGCTGTAGCCAGGCTGACAAAGAGTCAGAGCTCTGTTGAACCTACAATTCCCTCATCTCACAGCAGCGATGACTTCATAAATTTCTTTACAGAGAAAAAAAATGATCAGATCCTCCCTGCATGGACAGACACACTTGTCCAACAGCTACTGAATCCTGTCTTTGACTACGATCTCCTTTACCTCCAACATAAAATGTCTTCCAGTCTCATGTTGTTTTGTGTAGACCCATAGATGAATATATAAATTCAATTCATCTTTATTCGTATAGCGATACAGAGGTAATATTGAGAAGTGCTCTGCTGGGATAATAAGGTTCTATCAGGTCTTTAAGATATGTTGGGACCTGATCATTTAGTGCTTTATATGTGAGGAGAAGGATTTTAAACTCTATTCTAGATTTAACACGAAGCCAATGGCTTAATCTAAACATAAATATGTCACATGACCTACTAAACACAAACAGTACAAGTTGTTAAAATAGTTGAAGAACTAACAACACTTTTGTTGCATGATAAAATTCAGTGATTAAAATTATATTATCAAACAAAAATATATACATAACATGACAAGTGCAGCAAATATTACAGCATCTAACTAATACTAGAACATGTTTTTAAACTGATCTACTGGATCTTCCACCTGTGATTTAAATCTCTTTTTATAAATAAACAAATAAAACATTGAATATGATTTAAGTATCATCTTATAATTTGAATAATTAAATCCTTTAATCTTAGCACAGAAACTGGGAACTGAGGCGTTTATACAGTAAAATGAAACATATGCTGAAAAATGGAAAGACTGTAAAAAACACAGATGTAAAATATTATAAGTTCACTGAAGTTCCATAAAACAGTGAAATGTTGTCACGCAGTTCGTGGTGCGACTAACATCACAGTCTGTTGTTTCAGATGTTGGTTGATGTTCTGGATCTAGAAGATTTTTATTGAGTGGCAGGAGGTCCAGGCAGTGTGACGATGCTGGACCAACAAAATATCCATAAATACACTTTAAAACTATTTTTTGTATTGGTATCTTTTCTAAGAAAGCAACGAGAATTTTTAGGTAAAAACAGATTTTACGAACCTAAAAGTTTGGGCGGGGGGGGCTCTACAGTAGGAGGGCAGCTTCCTCCTCTTGACCCGCAGTAGATGCGCCCCTGGTTCTTGGCTCCATGTGCCCCCTCTATTAAAAAACAACAACTCTGTTACAAAAGTAGTATGTAGTAAAATAAGGAGTATGTTTATAATTTATAAACATTGTTACATTTATTGAACAATTATTTATCATGAAGTCGTGTTTTTGATGTTCTTTACCTTTAAAGACCTTTTATAATTGTATTGGAAATGATGATACAGCTTGTTGCCGTGACGATTTAGCCGCTTATGATGTTGACTTATATAAATGATTATAATAACAAAAATAGTGACTGATACTTTGGTGCAGTGGTTCTCGCTTCCTGAGTCACGACCACACATATAACATTTGTTGGTGTTAACGAACTCAACTCACACAGTTGTGGAAAAAAAAGACATAAATAATCAATTTAATTTATTTTGAAAATATATTTATTTATTCACAATGAATCGATGACCCCTGAAATTATCTTGTGCTGCCAGAAATGGACACAGACAAAGCTACAGACCCAAGAAGGCGTATGACATAAGCTCAACACAAACAGCTCATGGGTTTACCGCAGCTTCTGCTGCTCCAGTGTTTGTTGGTGCGGTGTCACTTTGAGGTGACTCTGTGCGAACACCATCAGTCTGTGGTCGCATGCAGTGAAAGCATGCATCACTCGAGGCTGACAGACAAATGATTCCTAAGAGCACACCGAGGCCAATGACCTGGAAAAGAAGCATAAAGATCATCACATCATCTCACGTCAGCGGAGGAAATGCTGTGGAGGCCATGAATCGTTTCCTGTTATCTTGAGTTTATGGTTTATGGAAAAAGGAAGAGATGTCCTGTAAATCTTTTATTTACAATAGACAATGGGTATTTAGGGTGTTTTACTCTACTTTACTTGGCAGACACTTTTATCCAAAGTGAGAAGACACCAAGTCACTTGCTGAGTTCCTAAAGTTCCTTCTTCTTCTTTTCACACAAAGAGAAAAATCCACAAAGCATCACTTCAAAACATGTAAGAACTTTCTTTCTGCTTTAAGTCTGATCTTTCTTGAAGGAACAAAGTAAAGTTCTCTGTTGTGGACTGCTGCATGTTTCTGTGACAGGGGAAAGATAATTAGACAACGCATGTTAACGCAGCTTGGTCGATGCTCAGGTGATGGTTTATTACGTTACATCACTGCACAATGTCACCATGTCCACTGGTGTTCAGAAACAGGCTGTGCTCAAATGCTCTGAATGCTTCCAGGTTTCTGTCCTGAGGGCAGGAGGTACCATTATCCCTATTCTGATGCTGCGGTTTTGCTCTCGGGACCAGTCCTCTTAGCTACTGAGGTAAACAATGCACACAGCCGCCCTCGTCCTCTGTTTGCTCCAGCTGTGGGAGACTCCATAATAAGAAATATCCTCTCCTACAGTGCTGAATACACATCTATCCTCCGTCACCCAATCGATTGCATGTATACATAATATACTGTGGCAAAAGTCCTCCTCTCTCTGCTGCTCGCTGATGCTTTCAGCCTGAATACATCAGCAAGCAGCAGACGTGCTGGGCGTGGTAATCCATAAGCTAACCATAGACTCAAACTTTCCTTTCTGATAAAGCTCATAGTTAGAGATGGATGAGGTGTCTCTGAACCAGCTCGTTTTTGTTGTTCTCTACATATACACTTATATTTTGCAGGGTCCTAAACCTTGCTTTAGAAGGTTTTCTGAGATGACATCTGTTATTATTTGGTGCCACACAAATACAGATAAATTAAAATGAATTGAATAGTCAGTGACTTTTTCCAGCATTATTTTGGGAGCATATTTGTTACTTAAATATGACTTTCAGGTAGTATATATGAGCCGGAGCCATGACCAAAGTGAGAGGCCAGGGAATCGGGAAAACAGGCCAGGTGGTGGCGTCGATCTGATGTGGAGGACCTTCAGAGTAAATGGGGTTATGATCATCTCTTCATCTTTTAAAATGTTTGGATCAACAACACCGAAAATCTACCGTACATCTCTTAACGTAGCAAGAAAAAAGAGGGTTTTTAGTTAATTAGCAAGTGATGGAGAAACAAAGCTGTAAATAAAACTAATATCAATAGGAATCAGTGTTCTCTCATATTTAATGTCAACGCGTTACTCAAGACGTTAGACACAGGATTATTGACATGTTGGGTCTGAACCAGGAAGAACTCACCATGGATCTGTTTTTCAGGTCCTCGATGACTTTTTGATCACTGGGGTACGTTGGGCTCCGGCCGGTTGACTGTGGATATGTCTGATTGTTCGTACAGCAAACATACCAGTCTCCATCAATCAGCAGAGAAACAACCCACAGCGCACCAATGCATCCTGCCTTGAGAATATCATGTACAGAAACCCAAAGACAGTCTCGGCGGCGATTATTCCACAAATGATTACGAGTATTTTTGCGCAACCTAGAAAAAAACTTGTTCATCCAGAGATGTAAAACAAATAAAATAAAAAATGGCAGGCACAGGTACGCATAGCATAAAGACAGGAGGTTTGGCGTGTTGCAGGCACACGACAAACCCTTGTCAAGCACATTATTGTAAATAATAACCACAGCAATTGCAATAGAAGTGCTGAATTTCTTGAGAAGAGCTTTTGGAAAGTGGTCCATGCTGTCTGAGTGGATGTCTGCTGGCAAATGCAGGTTGTTATCTCTTAATGTACCTAATATGTACCGTCCTAGAAACTAAACTCCTGTTGAACAGGTTCGACAGGAAGAGGCTTTATCAGACATTAAACTGTTATGGAGCTGTAAACCACGAACACAGTGTCAGTCTGAGCACTGGCTTTAATATTTAAGGTTTAAGAGCTTATGTTTTCTGCGTGAAACTGATCCATCAGTGGACAGGTGGAATATCAAAGGTTCATCGCTACCAGTGAACTCCCACAGACTTTGATGAGCTCACTGAGTAGTGCATTAGATTTAAGATACAATAAGAATGATGCTCACACCAACAGTTAAACGTTCTTTTCATCTGTGACTTCCATCAATCCCTGTTAGAGTCTATAGAGTCTCCTAAGCTGAAGCAGATCACCTCATTTTCAACCAAATCTGTGCCTCTACTGTGGATGATCCCTCAGTAGCATCAGGTTTAGATTTAGGATCATCAAACTCCTGTAATGTTTGTTAGTCAGTCACCACGCCCTGCATGTTAACTGGAGGTCTGGTGAAGATCTCGACATGGAGCACCTGCTCATCTACATGTCTCATCCCCAAGGGGATCAATAAAGTATTCATTATTATTATTATTATTATTATCTTGTTAGATTCTGTGTCCAGCAGGAGGAGACCACTGCAGATCTGTCCAAGCTGCCTACAGAATGTCTTTTATCAGGCAGTGTCACCTTCACCACACAGTTGGTCTATGGCTTCAGCAGAGGCCCACTGTTTGTACCTCGCCTAGCGGGGGCTCGTGCTCCAGCGTGTTCTGCTCCTAAGCAAGCTTCTTATTTTCACAGGCGATTAAATCTCCCATCAACATTTCAAATGAATATCTTCATGTGTTTAACAAAAACAAACCAGAGTTCTGGGAAAACCTGCTGAGGTTTCTGTTTCTGTTTTAACCAGAACCTGATCCATTCAAAGTATTTATATAATGTGCTGCCAACAGTGGTTATGCCAGACACACCCTACGTACACTATTAGAAAACTTCTCTTAATGTATGAAACAATAAATGTATGTTAGAAATTCAGAAGAAGAAATTGTGCTCGTTTCATGTCGTTTCTTTTTCATGCAAATGCCCTCGTTGACTTCTCTCCAACCAGCGAGTTAAACGAGGAAGCTCCTTTGGGTTGTGCCATACGTTCAGCCAGTGCTTGGATGGTTTTCCCCAATGAATAATTCCTCCTGGCACTTAACTGCATAAACTTTATCACTCTGTGTGTCGGGGGACCTGATCCTTGGACCATTCTTTAGCGTAGAAGGTTCTGGTTTGAAAATTTACTGAGACCTGGTGTTCTTGGCTTAGTCAGCAGACCTGCTTCCTCTCTCCTGAGTCGGAATAACCACACAAAATCCTCCCGACACAGCATTACAGTGATGTTGCTGAACAGGTATTATCACATTTAGCTAACTGCTAATGGAATCCAGGTGGCGGCTATAGTCATGACATGGTAAAGTACCTAGAAAGAAAATTAAGAGCAGACAACACAAACAAACAGACTCCACCATTAACATGGTGAACAGTGTGTGAACATGCTGTAAAATGCACAGGAAATCTAGTAAATGTGTAGTTGTGCAGGTTTCAGAGACTGTGCAGCTCATGCAGATAACTTCTTCCCAAAGAGACAAGCTGTGTTTGTGCATTTTCAGGTTGATTTTTCAGCTCCAAATGAAAACAGAAAAGATGAAGAACATCCTGTCGAGTTTAGTCTGATGACCAACAAAGATCTGAACTACAACCAGTTTTCTTTCGGCATAAATAATAATGAATACTTTATTGATTCCCTTGGGGGGAAATATCCAACATTACATTTTAACATCCAGACGTGTGAGTGTGCAGATGTTAAAGTGGGATCAGACTTCACAGCATGGGGCTAACATGGTTCCAGTTGGACAAAGTAACATGCGAAGAACTCTGTTTACATGCTCCTGTTGTTTAGCCACGTTTCCGTAAATGCCAGAACGAAGGCTGTTTGGTAGTCATGCAAGTATTTGGTGCAGGCTTGCAGCTCGTCCAGCTTGGAGCAGAGTGACACATTAGCAAGGATAATGGACGGGAGCACTCATTGTTTGTGTGTCTCCCTTTTGAGTCTGGCTCTCACTCCGCTCTTCTTCAATCCCCTCCTGGTTACCTTGTTTTTCTGTGTTTTGTGAGTTTTCTGGTTTCTGTGTCCAAAGATTATTTTCTCGGGAAAGTAGTCCATAGGAGCGATGCGAAAAGCTGGGGGCTGGGTGAGGAAGTCCCTGGAGTAGGTGAGCCTCGAGGTCATATCGAAGTGACGAAAAAAGTTTCGGAAAGTCCAAAAATAGCAAAAATGAAAAAAGGAAAGGAATACAATGGTACCTGAGTAGACAACAAAAAACAGCAAATACAACAGCAAAGAAAAACATTGAAGTTAGAAAGGGAAAGCAAAACTGCTCTGCTGACCAGCCGGTCAACAGCACGAGCAGCGACCCAGAACCGGAATTTACCAGCAATGATCAACATGGCAACAGCAATGGCACAACAATCAGGATCTCATCACTGTACCTCTGTGCATTCAAAATGCCATCAATAAAATGCACCTGTGTTCGTTGTACATAACATACGCCCGCCCATACCAGAACCCCACCGCCACCATGGGCCAGTCCATGGTCTGCGGTTGTGAGGCCGGTTGGATGTGCTGCCAAATTCTCTGAAACGCCTTTGGAGACGGTTTATGGTAGAGAAATGAACATTCATTTCTGTATACATAATATACAACAGGGCAGCAGCTCTGGTAGACATTCCTGCAGTCAGCATGCCAATTGCATGCTCCCTCAAAGGTTGCGACATCTGTGGAATTGTGCTGTTTAATCAAACTGTGCACATTTCAGGGTGGCCTTTTATTGTGGGGAGTCTAAGGCACACCTGTGCAATATTCATGCTGTCTAATCAGTACCTGGACATGCCACACCTGTGGGGTGGGGTGGATCATCTGGGCAAAGGAAAAGTGCTAACTAACACACATGTAGACAGATTTTAGAACAATATGTGAGAGTCATTGGTCTTTTGTTTATGTAGTAAAATTTTCAGCTCATGAAAAATGGGAGCAAAAACAAAAGTGTTGCATTTATATTTTTGTTCAGTGTATGTGACATCATTGGGGCACAATGTACAGAAAGACAGGGTCTTGGAACCTCCCATTTCCAACAGTAGAGGAAGGCAGGAACCAGGGAAAAAAGAGCCATGATTCAAGAGATAATACAGAATAAGGAGGAAGAAGAGACATCCACACTCTCTAAGGTAACCACAGGGGTCCCACAGGGCTCTGTCCTTGGGCCTCTTCTCTTCTCACTATACACTCGTTCTCTTCCCATCCAATCCCATGGCTTTTCATACCACTCGTACGCTGATGACACTCAGCTCTATCTGTCCTTCCCACCAGAGGATACCACAGTGTCAACAAAAATTTCAGCTTGTCTCTCAGACATATCAGCTTGGATGTCTGAGCGACAGCTCCGACTCAATCTATCAAAAACCGAGATCTTGTTCTTTCCAGGCAGCAACTCACCTCAGCAAAACATCTCAATCCAAATCAGTTTGCTAAAACTTACACCTACACAGTCTGCCAAAAGCCTTGGGGTTTGGATAGATGACAAGCTGAGCCTGAACAAGCATGTCACAGCGACATCCACACACACTCATTACGTTGTCTAGCACTAAACAATTCCTATGCATGTTATTGTCTTGACGAGTTAGATCTTATCAGGGTGCTTTGTTGTAGTATCTCAGTTTTTGCGAGAACTGAATGGTAGCTGCTGGTGTTTTCTCCTTGTAAGTCGCTTTGGATAAAAGCGTCTGCAAAGTAAAGTGAAGGCAAGGGCATGGGAAGAGGGGTGTGAACAGGCCTTTGACTGCTCTGACTACTCAATCAGTTTGGAGAATGCTCACAGCATTGGGAATGACAGGAAAGGAGAGAAAGGTAGCAGCTTGCAGGATGGGAAAAGCAGCAGAAAGAGCCTCCTCCCATCACAACCTACAATTCCTACTTTTGCCATCAGGCAAGAGATACAGAACTTGGGTCAAGAAAAACTAGTGCAATACCTAAATATAACAAGGGAAAGTTGTGTATATCTGCAGAGTACTTTTTACTATTATTTATTTCTTCTCTCTTTTAGTCTTTTCTTTTTACCTTATGCCCCACAATAAGTCAACTGCACATTCAATTTATCTGTCAGTGCTGTGTGCTATACACTCAGAGAACAGAGATCACATTAATAGTGTGAGTCTGTTGTTGCATGGTGCAGCTGTTCTGAATGTTGTTGATGTTAAGTCTCTGTACACACATTCCTGATGTGCATGTTTCACATGTCAGGAAAGGAAGAGGCATGTTGAAACCTGAATCAGAGAAGACAATTCTACATGTTACTAAAACTATAAATCCATAAGTAAATTTTTTAAAAAGCCCTAGAGCTAGAACCTCTCATTATTCCTCACTCATTGAGACAAATAAGAACAACCCCAGGATCCTTTTCAGCACTGTAGCCAGGCTGACAAAGAGTCATAGCTCTGCTGAATCTGCAATTCCCTCATCTCACAGCAGCGAGCTGTAGTAAAACCTTAAACCTTAAACCTACTAAAGAAACCTACTCTAGATCCAGAGGTTTTAGCCAATTATAGACCAATCTCCAATCTACCATTTATTTCTAAAATCCTCGAAAAGGTGGTTTCGAAGCAGCTCTGTGACCATCTGCGTATGAACGAGCTCTA
>JAUMHF010000091.1:0-10054 GCA_032359275.1 Microctenopoma steveboyesi
AGGATCTCAAAAGGTTTGGGAACAATCATTCACTCAAATACTATATAGCCTAACAACTAATTTCAGGGCCCTTTATACAATAAGAGGTGTTTTAGAGACGTGTGAACAGGCAGGATGCAGTTTAGCAGAACGCTCAGAGCTAATACAGTTGTCATGTGTTTGCGGTGTACAGGTCGGTCTGAGGTACTTGGTTCTTATACTCTGGGGAAAAAAGGTGTCAATGTGAAATGTGAGGGCAGGAAGCCCCCCCATACCCCCCCGCCCCCCCCGCCAGCACCACCACCAACATCAAATAAGCTCTCTAAAGCAAGAAGCCTGATCTAGTTTTGACTCTGATGGTCTGCCACCAAACACTGTTCTAAGTCTGACTGGTATGTTGTTAAGTCTGAGGTGGTGATAATAAAGTGTACGTCTGTGTGTATTCAGTCACAAGAGCGTTTTCTGTTCCCTCAAAGGCTGCGATGATAAGATCAATAGGATCAATGCAAGAGGGGGACTTGGTCCAGCTAAAGGAAAATAATTCACAGGATTTAACGGTGGTAATTGTTTTGACACGATGCCTGTGTTTGAGTTTATTAATATTAATAACCTCATAACTGTCTCCTGCTGTTGTAATTGCCAATAAACAGCACAGAATGAGCTGCTAATGAGTTTCATTATTTGCAGATCAGTGATCTAATACAATTCTTCTCCACCTTCAAACCATGTGATACGATGCTGATCTTATCAGCACGATTGTTTCTGCTTCTGCAGTTACACTTGTTGACACAATTTCCTTTCAGGCGACAATTTTAGTACTTAGAGGAGACGAGACAGCATCGTGACAGGATGGTCGTTGCCCCGCTCTGCCTGTTACTGTGTAAGTAATCAGATCTTTCCCTGAAGATGCTTTACCTGTGTCACTCTTCATTCATTTGTTCTGTTCTTCTTCTTTAAAGCTGGTTCAACATCATCTTCAGCTGCTCTTTGAACAAACGCTCAGTGATTCACTTTGTACGATTAGGAAACACGTCACTGATCTTGGCAACTGTCATAGTTAGAAAGCTAAAAGTCAACTAAACATCTTTCTTAGGTAAAGATCTTCAAATGCTAAATACAAAATAGCTGCCTTAACGAGGTGGAGCGAAGGTCAAGAACCTGCTCTGTACACAACGTGCTATTTAGGGGAAATATTGATCATGTTGATGGTCTTAGGTCTAAAAAAGTCAGGCATCAAATGTGATGCAAACTGTGTTACAGGGTTGATCCTGGTATTGTTAAAATGTTATACACATTGGCCAATACTGTATTTATGAAGAAAAAAAAAAAAAAAATATATATATATATATATATATATATATATGTATATTTTTTTCTTCATAAGAGCCTCCATGGGGCCATGAGCAAAATGAGAATTTTGCCGCCCTCTGAACGTTATCATGCAGATATTCTCCTCTTCCTCCTTGTTCCTACTAATTAACATAGCTTCAGGAATATACCTTTGATAACATGTCAATCAACACTCGCAAGAGGAGTAACTTCCTTTACTTCTCACAACGAATATGTCGTAGACATTCTGAACGACCATCCAAGGTATTCATACACATAAAATAGACAAATACATACACGTTAGATTAATCCCAGTTGTGTGTAGGTGTGTTTCGACATGGCTGATTGGAATGAATGCACGATCATTAACCTTTATTAAATCAGTGGTTTAACTCATGACTACAATTTACAATTTACAATCTTCACCCAAATCCCATCCTAAGAGTCTGTATCGAAGTTTCAGTGGGCTCAGGAACAAATTTCACTTTGTGGTATCCAGTCAGCAGCAAATTATAGACAAGCAATCATGCACAGGCTTGAAAGCATTTATTATATGCAACACTAGTAAACATTCACAGGTGTCACGAGAAGGTCCCGCGTTCCAATTTGAACCTGCTGTGGGTTTTTTTGTGGAGAGGTATTCTTGTTTGCATTGTCTCTGGTTTCCTCCCACAGTCAGAAGACATGCGGTTTCTGCAGATGTGGGCAGTAATTAGTAAAGTTTTTGCTATGCAAGACAGATGTTTCCAGACCACTTGTGGTTGCTTCAGTAGTTTTGTGACAGTCCTAGTACCACAAACATGTTGCTAGTAGTGGCAGCGCACACAGATTACAGAGACAAATATCATTTTATATGTTTAAATTTTAACATATTTAAAGGACGCTAAATCAGTTCCAGCACATAGTTTCCCGTTAACCTGCCTTTATGGACCTTCAGGGCAGCTGCTCCGGGTCTGACTGGTTCGTTGTTTAGTTAAATTTAAGTGTTCCAGCTCCTGCCAGGAGGTTTTCATTTTACTGCACCATCATCAGGTTTGTGTTAGTACTGGCATTAATTCCAGCCCCTTGGAACCACCTGACCGTGTGTCCAGTGAGACACTGAGCTACTCAGAGCTACTCAATGCTGTGCCAGCCTGTCTGCTGTATTTCTAGTAAAGCACAAACGCACAGCATGGCAGCTAGAGTTTGGCAGGAATCATTGAGGGAAGGATGAACTTATAAAATCTATTTCTCACATTGCTGTTTCATTTGGTAATATGGTCAAATAATATCCCATTAGAGACTAGAGTACTGCAGGTCTAAAAAAAACCATGTGGTTTAATATTTCTGTTTTTCACCTACTACACAAAGAAAAACCTTTCACGCACTCATGTGCTTTTTTTGATCCTTCAGCCGCCACGTTAAGCATCGTTCCAAACAGATCTCAGTTCTTCCACTATGAGCAGATCACTCTAAGTTGCGACGTGGCCGGACAAGACGGGTCGTCCGGCAACTGGACAGTTAAAAGAACCACGTCTTTCAAAACATCTGAGCCATACGAGTCCCCCTGCATCCTGGGGGACGTCTACCCGTCAGACAGTGGACTGTACTGGTGTGAGTCAGAGGGAGGGAGGCGGTGCAGCAACATCCTCAACATCACAGTGGCTGGTAGGTTGTAGCATTAGTCTGATCCTAAAGACACAATGAATTAGCTACAATTATGTTTCTTTAGGTAGAAGCTTCTAATGCATTTGGTGAGAAAAAATAGTATAAAGCAGTTTAACTTTACAACTTACTTTATATTTCAGCTGGTTCTGTGATCCTGGAGAGTCCTGCACATCCTGTGATGGAGGGAGATAATGTGACGCTTCGATGTCTCCACAAGGGCAGATATGACGAACAGCCTACGTTGGATTTCAAAACTACGTTCTACAGAAACAATGTGTCCATCGGGAGTGGGTCTCAACTAACGATTGAAGCTCGGGAAGGTTCATACAAGTGTAAACACCCGACAGAAGGAGAATCACCAGAGAGTCGGCTCAGTGTGACAGGTGAGGATGATGCACAGTTCTACAGTTTGTTGAGTTTATGGTAAAGCTCAGTTTCTACAAGTGTCAACGCCCTCTAAAACAGGAGTCAGCAGAGGGTTTGCTGACTGCACTAGGGTCTGTTTAGTTTGTTTACTGGAGAAATTGTCTCGATCTGTTTGACCCCTCAGCTGTCACACCGAGCAGCATTCCCAACAGATCCCAGTTCTTCCGCTTTGAGCAGATCACTCTAAACTGCGAGGTGGCTAGATGTGATGGGGTATCCAGAGATTGGACGGTGAGGAGAAACACGTCCTCCGCTTCAGAGTTATGCAAAAGAGATTTTGGAGACCCGCAGAAGCCCTCTTGCTCCCTGAAGGACGTCTATCCATCAGACAGTGGAGTGTACTGGTGTGAGTCAAAGGGAGGAAAGATATGCAACATCCTCAACATCACGGTGGCTGGTATGTCAGAGTCTCCTCCAGTGTTACCACTGTGCTAGTCTGACAACGGGACCAAAAAGAACTCTAAGTTATTTTCTCATCTACAGTCGTGTTGGAAAGTCAGTCCCGCATGTTTAAATAAAGTTTATTTTGTAAGATGATGTGATACGATTCAGCCTGACCCTAATGAACTGGATACAAAATCCTTTGGTAAAAGCTTTAAGTGCAGTAAATGTGAGATTGTTGAGTATTAAGTAGTTTTCCTGAAGGAAATGGTGGTGCAGTAGGTATAGGGCAGTTGCAATTGGTAACTGTCTAATTACCCCAGGGTTGGTGGTAAGTGCCTCAGTCCCATTCTAGTGCTGGTCCCAACCCTGAAGAAATGGCAAAAGAAACTTAGTTTTACTACTTTATATTTCAGCTGGTGCTGTGATCCTGGAGAGTCCTGCATATCCTGCGATAGAGGGAGAGGAAGTGACACTTCGCTGTTTCCACAAGGGCAAAGAAGAAGAGCCGACGTCACGTTTCAACGCTACCTTCTACAGAAATAACGTTTTCATCGGGAGTGGGTCTCAACTAAAGATCGAAGCTCGGGAAGGTTCATACAAGTGTAAACACCCGACAGAAGGAGAATCACCAGAGAGTCGGCTCAGTGTGACAGGTGATGATGATGCACAGTTCTACAGGTAACACTGTTTGGGTCTTCTCTCTGTGGAGACGCCTCGAGGGTAAATAAGCCCTAACGCTCAGGTAGGTTTCTACAAGCATCAACACCCCACAGAACAAGAGTCAGCAGACTCAGCAAAGAGTTGGCAGACTGTGACTCTCATTTCCCCGTCTGAACCTCCAGATGTCTTGCTGCGTGTCACCCCCGACAGACTTCTTCCAACACGACCGTGTGTTTGAAACTGTGATCTTTGTGTTTCTCCCCCCACAGCCAAACAAAAGTATGAAAGTGGCCCGATTCCTCCTTCTCGTTCCCCTTTGTCCCGTACCACGCTGTTGTGTGTCGTCCTGGCGTTCACCTTCTACACTGTTATCATAGGAGTGTGCATATATGCATACAGAAGGTGGAGTCGAGGTAAGAGGCGTCTCAAAATCTCAATGACCACTGAACCGTACAACATAGGTTTCATAAATCAAGCACTGGGACTTAGCATCGGAAATTTGTATTTTCAGTTAAAAAGCTCAACAAACTCTGTTTTTATCTTCAGTGTTTTTAGCAATGCAGTAAATGTTGTGCACTGCTGCTTGGTTGGTTTGAACAGTGACTGTATTTCTACTGTCAAAGCCGATTATTAAGAAGAGCAGAGAGATAATGGAAAGGTTTTCCTTGTGATAAAAAACAGCTAATGGCTTTAAACTCAGAGTGATTGAAGCAGCCTGGAACAGTTAAGTAGTTTTATAGCTCTGTTAATGTGATTGGGTTTTTTTCGTCATTAGAACAACAAAATGTCGATGGCAATAAAACCACTTGTGATACCGGTCAACAAGATACACACTGTATTACTCGTCAGTGCTATCTGCCCTAATCTCAACAAGGGTCATAAACATGTCCAGTCTTAAATAATGTGACTTAATTTAACATTTTATTTTCAAAGAAAAAAATCTAAATGACTGCACCACAGAAAAGACGTTGTTTTCTCTGCTCTTCCTGCAGCTCGAGCTGAAAGAAGAATCTACGAAGTGCTCATGCTGGCATGAGGAGTCTGTCTGGACGAAGATGAAACAAAAATCAACATATAACAATGAAAAGCTGAATAATAACCCACTGATGTGCTCTGCATTAACTTTCCTTGTGCTGCCTTATCCTACTATTTAGCAATTCATTATCCAACATGTGATACTTGCATTAAATGTGTGAAGCAATGAATCTACACGAACCATATCGTTGAAAACTGGGAATTGTGTTTATGCTGTATACATCATATTTTTGTTTTATTTCTTCCTATGCAACTAAAATTGTTCCTGACTGTTCTCAATAAATTGCAAACTGATAAAATGTCAATAATCGACTTGACATGCTCGATTTTTCAGTGTCAGTATTCAAGTCATTTATTTTTTAGTGTAAGCGAATGGGAATACGTCCAAACACAGACGCTTTGCAAAACATGCAGTAATGACGGTGTTAAGATGATTCAGACAGCAAGTGTAAATGAAGTTATATTTCTAAACGCTGCATTTGAGGTATTCATGGTGTCAGGACAGCATAGTAAGAAGCAAAGACAAGAAGCTTTTCACAGACTCAGTCAACAACAATATGAATAACTACCACAAAGCTTATTCTGATGATCATAAATAGTCAATAATAAATAATTATTTGTTCTCTCATTGATTTCCGCGAGGTTTGTACAGCTGTACATCTAAAGACAGACACTCTTTAACGATTGTGATGAATAAAAAAGCCAGTTATCAGGACTTTGAAGGTTTTGTTCACATAAAGAATCATGTTATAATTTCTTTCTGCTCCATAAAGATCAGATTTAATATAAAATCAAGATTAAAATATTGATCTGTTTTCGATGAAGCCAGGATGATGTGACTCATATGGAGCGATGACGGTTGTAGTCACAGCACTGACAAGAAGTTAAAACTGCTTTCAACCCTGGTTTTATTGCATCTGGATAACAACACAGCAATAAACGTTTATCTTCTGTCTAGAGATGATGCAACGTGAACTTTCTCATGAAAAACAGACGTGTGTCGTTGCACAATACTGCTGCTTTATTCTCTCTTCGATTAGATCTGTTTTCTCGCGGATGCTTGCTGACCAGTGCACAGCTGTTCCCGATGTCGTTGCAGAAATACTCCAGAACTTTACATTTATATATGTGTTTATTACAAAAATAAAGAAGAAGTGAGGTAAGATGCAGAAGTTGTGTCAGCTGGAGTGTTTCTCGTTAGTCATCTTAATTATCAGTAAGTCGAACACTCGCAAGCAAGTGGCAGCAGCGTGGAAGCAGCAGCAGAATCCCCCCACAGACGTCACTCCTCACACTTTGATTCAGGCCTTCACCAACACGCCCTCATTACTGGCATAACCAAGTTATTTGATATGTATTTATCAACCTTTTATATAAAGTTTTTATATAACCGAATTCTTCTGGTTTCTCTTTTGGGCTTTCCAGAACTTTCCTGGAACCCCCTGTCCTGACCGTTCTTTCCTCTTTCCTGCGCAAGCAGAAGGCCAATAGGCCCTGCAGAGGAGATGCAGAACAACACTTGAATATAACGAATACATTTAATGAAGGTGAGCCTGCACTAATAGGCAGTAGCTTAGATTAGCAATTACCAATTTATAGACATGTTGGTTTAAGGACACACACAATCCATAAATACAAGAAAACTCAGAAAAGGATAAAAAAATGACTGGAAAACATTTTATTTATGTAATATATAAAATAAGTGGCTGGTTGATATTTAAATTCAAAGATCAAGTAATATTTGCTCATATACAAAGATAAAAAAATATGCTATATAAACACAGACAAGATGAATAATAAAAAACAGGCTAGTTCACAGTGTAAACACAAAGTAGTATTGATAACTAATATTATTATTATGTGCATACGTCATTAATAAAGTCTGCTGACAAACATTTAAACACATGTTAGCATGTATATACTGTAATGACGCTGAGTGCGCAGATCACTGACGCGCATCATCTCCGTCTGTTGCTGCCCTGCATTTTGGTTTGTTTGGTGTCTTTTCTGTGAGAACGGAAAGTGAAAGGATAAAGTGACACAGTAACTTAGCTGAGCGGATAGAAAGAACCTAAATCCCTTTAACATGAGCCTCGTAGTTATGATTAAGCAATACGTGAAGGTTAGTTTCCTTTTGAATGACTTCTCATTTTTGTTAGGCAACACTAATTCCTCGGGCAGCCCACTGTAACGTAATCCGAGATACTGGACACAAGCAGTTGAGTGGGAAGCTTCATGGGTATGTTTACAAGATATTCCAACAACCCAGTTAGAGTCATAATACGTGTAATGAGAGGAATCAGAAACAAGTGGCTTACACGTTTGTCCAGCAGTATGCCTAGTATAGCAGAACAACGCCAAGAACACCAAGGACGATTCCTAGCCCAACATTCCGGTGGGTATCTGCAAGAGAGTGAGATACTGAGTTATTCAGGCGTGAAGCGAAACCAACCTGGAAGATAAATTTGCCTTTACCAGCCAACTTTCCACACACTGAAGGAGCTACTTGATTGATGATTGCTGGTCTTTCTTCATGGAATTGAAAAACATGAAATAAAATGTGAGAATAGCATGGCAGTTTTGAGAATGAGCATGTTTTAAGTTTTATTATATTATTGTATTACTGTTAGTATAGTAAAAAAGGTTTACATACATTTTGTTTAATTTATATTGTGTGGTTGCACTTTGATGTTTAATTTAGTCAAGGTGATTCTCTGTCACTATGAAGCGCTGAATTTGGAGGCAGCAATGGGAAATTTCAGCTTTAAGTTAATGTATGTTTTTCTGATCAGGTTACCTTAGGTTACTTTGCATTGGCCTCAAACACTACTGTGAAGGATCTTGGACAGAAACCTGCCTTCTTTCACCTCTGGATTGGTCCATGCTTTTGTAACTTCTAGACTGGACTGCTGTAATTCATTACGATAGGATTTACCTTTGTTTTTTTTTTAATTGCCCTGAAATTACCTTTGTTATGATTTGGCGCTATACAAACAAAGATGAATTGAAATGTTGAAATGTTTTAATATGTGTAAAACAATCATTAAGTTACCTCCAATTATTTTTTAATGTTTGTATCCACCTAATATTTGTACATGTGGGTTAATGAAGTGACAGCGACAGTAAACAGTGTGTAAGATTTGAAGTGTTTGAAACATGAGCCACAGTGTACTGACCGGTGAGTGTTAATGAACAACTGTGGACCTCCGTTCCGTTTCTAACTGAGCACATGTACGTTCCAGCAAAAGACGTCGCCACTCTCAGACTCAGTGAACAAATCCCGGAGGACAGAGCCTCGTGGGAAACAGAGGTCCTCCCTTTGTACTTCTCCGTTTGCTCTTCAAAGTCGTCTTTTAGTCGACGGTACACATGAACATCGTGGATTTGTTCTTTTGCATCCTTGAACACCCACTCCACTGTCACGGTCCTGACGTCTGTCTGTGGCTCCGTGAAACACGGGAGCGTCGCCGTCTTCTCGCTTTCTGCTTCCACTGTATGATTTGGGCATTTTAACACAAATTTAGCTGAAATACAAACAAACAAAACAACAGATATTTAAGCAGTTTCTTTCTACTTTTTTTTGCAAAAACTACTTGAGAAAAATCAACATAGAAATAAACAGTAACTTGACTGGTTAATGCAACATTTCTAGACTGGAAAAAAAGGTAGGGAAGCTGTTTCGTCCGTCTCTGTACAGTTAAAGTCAGATTACTCATAAAGATCTGCTGCATTCAAACACAGATCTACAGCAACCAGGTTCCTCCAGTGCCTGTGAACTTGTTCCTCTGTTTCCTGAGAAACGCTGGTTTCTTGACTGCACTTTTGTGAAAAATTAGCGCATTTGAATTTCTCACAAGTTGAAGCTGCGGAACCCACACTCTTTTAGCTCACCACCGCTGATTCGGCACACACTGACTAACCACCACACACTTCACTTCACTTTTATTTACTTGGCAGACGCTTTTATCCAAAGCGACTTACAAGGAGAAGACACCAGCAATTACCATTCAAAGACTCGTAAACACGAAGATACTACAACAAGGAACCCTGATAAGGCCTAACTCGTCGAGACAAAGAACATGCTTAGAAATTGTTTAGTGCATGGGGCAGGACAAGTTGTTCCACCAGCCAGAGACCACATAGGATAAAAGACTCGATTGTGGTCTAAGACCTCATGAAGATGGAATTTTTAGGTCTTCAATGAGCCCAAAACTTTTGTGTCAGTGGTTTGGGAAAAAAAAGACCATTACAAAGAACCATTGTTGGTAGATTTCATACATTCATTCGAATACGGTAAAGTAGTTTGAGCAGCAGACGACAGAATTTTGGTTCTACTGATTTCTTCCCAACACTTTTGCAGTGTAAAATGCTCAAAACTCAGATTGTAATAAATTCAGCTCACCTGTGTTCACACCAGCATAGTGGGACAACACAACCAGGGTGCACAGCGCGACAGTCAGCCTCAGGGTCCTGTTATTCCTCATGGTCTAAAGAGAACAGATGAGGTGGAAGGTCTGGATTTCACAGCTCTGGCTTTCACAGCTCCGCCTCTGCTCATTAAGGGACGTTCAGCCTGCTCCACCTACATCCTTTA
>JAUMHF010000092.1:0-10037 GCA_032359275.1 Microctenopoma steveboyesi
GCACCACCGACAAAAATGGTTCTTTAAAGAACCATGCTTTAAAGGGTTCTTTGTGGCACCAAAAAAGGTTCTCCTATTTCTCCGGAGAGCGTCCTTCTGCAAAACTGGCTGAACGCTGCCTATGCCTTCCTGGTAGTATTCTCAGCAGCTGGGGACATGGTACCTGCACAGCGACGCACGCTCACCCCAGGACACGTAGACCAGCTTCTGGTTCTACAAAGGAACATGTGCATTCCAGAGGACGGTGCAGGTGCACACACCTGAATCGAATGTAAATATATATTCTGATCTGTTGTCAGTTGAACTGTGGTTGTTTGTTTAATCTACTTTTTAAGTTTAAGTTCATGTGTTTGTAATTATTATCTCAGGGCTGTTTTTTGCATCAGACTGATGAAAAATACTAAAATAATGAACGTTCTGAATCCAGAATCAGAACCAGTGTTAAACAATATGCTATGGCTTAGGTCGGAGACGTGGGCTGGGGGGTAACGAGCTTCACTGAAAGGGAGGTTTGATGGAGCGACTGGAACAACTGCACACGAGGAGAAAGTCTTTTGATTTGGAAGTATATTTGTTTTTTAGATAATACCAGCAACACACACGGCATCTGGGATCTGAACTGACTCTTTTCTTTGTCTGCCAAGATTGGGATCAACCTTCCTGCCAGATGGTTTGCTGGGTATTTTCCACCACATGTAGACCCTATTCCCTTTTCTTCTCCTGCACGGCAGTAATTACTTCATAGCAGCAAATGTTGTTCATCTGTGTGCAAAGTGAAACATTTCAACATTTCAGTTCAGACCTGTGTCACACTTGTCTCACGCTCCCGTTTGTAGACATGTGTTACAACAAGTCAGTGTCTCTTTCCACAGAAACAGGCCGAGACAGCTGCAGCTGCTGCTGCTGCTGCTGCTGCTGCTGCTGCTGCTGACATAACGTGATTCGGTTGGAAAAGCAGGGAGACACTCGTGTCCGAAGCAGACGCATGAAACACTGGCTCAATTGGGGGGGGGTTTCAGAATGAACTGTTTTTCATATGACTTGTTGTATTTAACACAATCTACCGTCGCTGCACAGGTGTCACAGTTCACAAACACTATGACAGAAACAGCTGTATTGGAGGTTTGTGCCCACACGGCGCCATCACAAACTCACATAGTGGCAACAGACGGTAGTTTTGTATTCAGACAATTAACAGTGTGGGATGTGGATGCAGCTCAGTGGAGATTCGGGAGAAGTACAACCCCTTCCCGCCATCCACCCACACATGTGTGTCTCCAAATAACCACCAGTTCACCTCAGGAAGCAGCAACGTGTTTGTGGGAGGTAAGAGCTGAGATGCTAGGACCTAAGACAGATTAGAGGCTTGTTTACAGTGCTCATTTCCCTGTCAGATTAAATCACATTTCTATTACTCGAAGAGTTTCTAAGAAAGTTCTGTGCTTCACTAACTGCAGCAGAAGAAGTGCCGTCCTTGTGTAGGCAGGTTCCACTGAGCCGCCTAATGAGCCGACCACGTCATCAGCTGCCTGCGTGCGAGGCTGTCTGGGTCCCAGCAGATGTTGAGTCTGCACCTCTCCTGCACATCAGGGTCGTCTGTAAACATCGAGGCATGTGTTCTGTGATGACATCAGCTAATGGATCTGACCTCGTTAGCTATTTTTGCTTTCTGTTCAGATCTGTACTCAAGGATTGAAGGGAAAACTGATGACGACGTTCTACTTCACAGGGTTCTAGGAACAGTTCATTCTTATTCTCTTCTGGTTCTATGATCACGCTGTTTACTCAACAACTCCGTCGTAGTCTGATGAAAGTTCAAAGTAAAGGCTTTTGACCATTGCTGGACAGATATGTCCAAGTGATCAGGAGACATTCATCGAGTCGACAAACTGGACTGATACAAGTTCTGACTTGAGAGATGATCTCATGTTCATGCATCAACTGTTTTACTGAATGTTTCCTAAATGTTTCTGTCTGGATTTGATGTTTTTATTTTAAACTAATCTGAGGACGTCCAACATCCAGTTTTTCTTGTTGTTTTATTGTTTTTTAAATATAAATGTCACGTGAAGAAAAGCTCAGATGTTTGTCTTCCCGATAAACAGTTGATCTGAAACATCATCTCTGTGTTGCTGCTATAAAGATAAAGAACCAACGCGATCACTCAGAGCTTTTGTTCCGCTTTGTTCCTGAGCTCATGAACTGTTTGACCTGCACACATCAGTGCTGGGTGACTCTGTGGCGAGAAACACCCTGTGTGGTGAGACGCTGTGATTTCCACGAAGATAAAATCAGCTTCCACTGCTCCGTGTGTGTGAAACCAGCAACAAATCACCAGGAGACGCAGAAACAGCACGAAGGCCGACGGGAGCTGCAGCTTTAACACAGATGTTCATCTGTTAGACATCATGAACCTTAATCAGTTTGACCCTCAGTGAGTTACAGATGAGAAGACGTGAAGCTTTGTTCTCGAAGGATGATGATGATGATGATGATGATGATGAATCCACATTTAGAGTCAATGTTACGTCCCAGCTCGTGGGGGAAGGAAGGTAACATAAGAATACTCAGGTGGTATGAGTAAAGGCCGTTTAATGAAGGCAAAGACGGTCTACATACAACAAAAAGCACGGACACAGTCCGGATATTACTACACAACTAACTATACAAAAGACCCCAATCATAAATCACAAAAGGAAAACAAAAGACCAATGAGTGTAACAAACAAAAGGAGGCTCCTAAATGAGCTGCAAAACGGGGTGAAGTCTAACGATAACTAAGATAATAAAATACTATAACAAGTACAAATATGTATGCAAAACAAAACTAAGCCACGCGGCTGTAACACAGTTACTAGAACCAAAAACACTATATAGCAACGAGGCCACAGGTCAAACACAGAAAGCACAGTTGTACAGCTAACGCGTGGTCGAGACGGCAGCGAGCTGTCCACCATGTTCAGGCGGATCGTCTTACGTCTCCGTCTCTGCTCTCTTTACGTTTCCCTCTCATCATGAAGAAACAGTTAAGTTGGACTGTTCAGTGTCCCTGGAATCAAACCCACAACTCTGCTTGTTTGCATCTACGAGCTCAGGTCCACATTTTCCCCCTTATGTAACCCTAACCCTGACACCTGCTGGAGACAAAGACAGCTGACGGCTCTCCGAGCACCAAGAAAGAAACTAAGCACGAGAGACCGTGTCGATGTCACGTGACGCGTCTCCACCAGCCAACAGGATGCGTCTCTGCCAAAAAACTAAACGGGTACATTCCCAGACCTTAGAAGTACCGGGGACACCACATGTCCACACATCTTCCTCCTGTCACTGCAGTTCCTGTGCATCCAGCTTTATCTGTCCAATGTGAGCCTGTTTCCTCTGAAGCTGCAGAAATTGCGTAATTGGCTCAAAGGGAAACTTTGGAAAACAAATTTTCTTGAATAAAGATTTTGAAAAAGTCCACGAGCAACATCATTATGATTATATTTTTACATGATTCAGTGTCCAACATGGAACACAGTCACATAAATAACGTTATTGTTTATACTTTTTATATTAGTATAATGTAATTATGTGCCGCAATGCTTCATGAGGCCTCATCTACACATCACTACTAAATACTCACACGTTTAGCCTGTGTTTACATTTCCACGTTCATGTTTTTACATTCCCACACATACATGGTAGCTCTCTGATGGGTCGACCTCTGGCTCTGCCACACGTCACATGACATTGTTATATTTCAGAACAACGGCTGTGACCTTCGACCTTGTCGCTCATATTTGGAGCCAGTTCAGAGCGAGAACAGAAAAACACACACGGTTTCATGGTTTGTGGACAGCAACACCAGGAAAGTGTTTCCAATAGACTGTAGCTTTTAAAATTCAGGGACGCTGCACTAAGGCATAAGGCTTGAACCTAGATCTGTACGTCCTTCTAAGGAGAGTTAGACAAGTTCTCCTCTCAAACATCACGCCCGTGTCGCCGTCAACCAGGAAGAATGCAGTCAACAACCCACTGTAATGTGTTAGGAGGTGTCGTAAGTAGGAATAATGCATCAGCTCACACGGGAGATTTAGACTGAATGGTCCGATCAGATCTGTAGTTTATCTGCAGTAGGACAGGATGTGGACATGATGTTTACAGTGACAGTGTGATGGACAAGTAGGTCACAGTACAGAAGTGGAAGCAGCTCATCTGATGTCTGCTTTATTCTGTCATCAATCAACGGGCGCTTCAGAGTCTGTGGACAAAAGTCTTTATCAGCCGTTCTCCTGAAGGAAGCAGTTCAGTTTGCTGTGGTATTGTTGCATTAAGGATCTCTGGACGTGTGAGCTGGTGTTTTTTCCCGTGGTCTCATGATAGTTTTACTCTTTATAAACTTCAGATGATTATCAAAGCAGAAGATTTCAGAATAAAATCCCCCAGGTTTCCTTTCTCCTCACCACTCCTTTCCAGTTCAGCAGTGTGGGGTGAGTAGTCGGGGTGGTCACAATAAGAACCAGTTTATCATCAGGAAGAACAGCAGCAGCTGCCCTCATGGCTTTCTTAACATTCCTGATTGGTGTTGGATCACTCCTGCCTTGTTTGGGGAACTTTGCTCTGATCAGTAAAGGTAAAAGTTCCTCTTTCTACCAGACAGATTATTCCACACACGTGGTTTTTCTTTGTGTTTGTTTACTGTATATTTTTCCACGCAGACATTTGCGTATGTAGAGCGTGAGAGAAGCTTTGAACTGTGCAAATCTGTGAAGTGAAGTCACATCATAATAAATAAATAAAATATACATATACATAAATATGAATAATCGACATGTTTTAAAAGACAGCAGTTAATAACTTTTACCTGTGACAATGGTGCATTGGTAACTAAACCATTCTTTGACGTGCATAAGTCAGGGGACAAACAAAAATACTGAATATCTGCTGCAATGGAAGGAATAATGTGCACAGTTTAACGTGTGTGCAGCTGGTTCACTGTTTTTTCCCCAACAGACAGTGAAAGTATCATAGAATACACTTTTCAGGAGTATTACTTTTTCTGTAAGAATGCGAGCAAAGGGGGACCCAGGAGCACACGTTTTAATTAGAAATAAACTAAAAGAACACGCAACAACAGCGGGGACCACTGGGGAGGCGCACACAAAAATGGATAAAGCCAATTACTGAAAGAGAGCTCACTGACTAATCAGAAAAAAACAAATGACAAGTAACAGAAATCATTCCCAGATTTTTAAAACCAAATGAAAAATAAACCAAAAACACTCCTACCGGAGGAAAATCCCAAATAAGGACAGAAAACTGACATCAAGCGGGAGGCAGAGAAACACACAGAGCCAGAGACTGAAGGAGGAGGAGGAGCGTGAGACAGGGAGACGAAGTACAGAGCAAACAAGACAAACAAGTGTAGAAGCTAGTTTTATAGATGGTGCAGTCACAATGTTTTTAAAACGTAGGAGAAACCCTGTACAGACGGCTACCGTTCTCAACAGGCTCATCTTCACCAGAAATTTCAGTTCATATGTGTTTTACTCACAATGAACAGCTGCTCACAGTGAGAGTAAAACTCCAAGCAGTTAGTAGTAACCAGCTGTGTTTTACAGGACGCTCGTTGTTCTGACTGAATTTAACATCGTCGTCAACTGATGTTTATTTTCTACTTTTATCTGTACTTTATGTTTTTGTTCAGGTGCAACACAGAGCACGGTGACGCCTGAGAAGAATGTTACAGCAGAGTCTGGACAGGATGTTGTCCTTCAGTGTCTGGTTCCCAGCGGTCCCACCATCCAACTGTTAGAGTGGACGAGAGCTAAAGTGGATGGACACGTCTTCGTTTGGAGAAATAAGATGATCTCTAAGGATGACCACAATGAAATGTATCGTGGTCGAGTGGAGCTAAAAGATCCAGAGATGAAGAACGGAAACGTGTCTGTGATTCTGAAGAACGTCACCATCAATGATACTGGAACATACGAGTGTCGTGTTACAAATACAGGACAGGAAGGTCCACCTCAGCTCATCAACACCACCACCCTGACTGTCGACGACTCAGGTGAGTTAGTTTTAAAAAAAAGATTTAATAGGGCAAAATAGAAATTCATTAAATGCAAATAAAACTAGGTTTAGTTGCAACATTATCTTTTACTACTAACACAAACCATGCTGCTGCGGCGGCGTCCTGACACAGCACAGGACTCTCAGGAGCCTGGAGTTAGGAGTCCAGAAATAGAAAACTTTCTCTTGAAAGAGTGAAGTGTAACAGACTCTTAAGTGTTTTACAGAGTGTCTGACAGCAGAGGAAGCTGTTAACAGTTCACCTGTCTGACAGGCAAGACCCCTGTGTTTCAACAAGTTAATGTCTTCACCGTCTGTTTCCTAAATAGAAGCAGAGGAGAAGATTTATACTGGCACAGTAAGAATATCATTTTATTGTCCTCTTTACCTCTTTGAACGTTTGGGGGTTAAAAACTATTCAAATCATTACGGTAATCACGTGTTTATAATCAACCTTCTCAAGTGTTTACACGTACAAACCTGTATGATTTTAGGTTTTTACCACAGCGCGTTGAGACATTTACAGCATAAAGTCCACAAATACCAGAAAAATGAACCTACAAAAAAGGCACAAGCAACAATGTTTCCTGCTAAAACAACTCAATTTATCCCCGAGAAAATCACTGCAACACTTTAAGGAATAATTGAAGAAAAGCAAACATAAAACAGGGACTTTAAAGGTGGACGATCCGGTTTCTTTTCTTTTCATCTGTCCACGTTTCACATGTGTAAAATTCATCCTTGTCGTTAAATGGATGGATTCTGCTGCATTGCTCATCTCATTCTCATCTGCAGGTCACAGCAAGCGTGGAGACGAGAAGGGAGGGAGCACCAGTGGTCTGGTCATCGGTGTGCTTGTTGTCTCTGCGAATCTTGCTGCTGTCGTGTTCCTTGTCTTTATGATCCTCAGGAAATGTAAAAGGCATCAGATGAAGAAGTGCGTCGTGCTTTTTAAAGCTGAAACAGACGATTGTTGCTGTGAGTCTAAAACAGAGGTCGTCAACCTGCAATAAAACATCCGATTCTCCACTAAATCCAACTTATCTGGAGAAGAGGAGAAGAGGCTTCTTCCAGCTTCTAGTTTCTTTACACGCTGATGGTGAACAAACAATCATTAGATACATAAACATGCGTGATAGCTCAGTGGGTAGAGCAGTCGCCATCCAGCCCAAAGCTCAGCGGTTCGGTTACATGACGAGACCCTGAAACAGCAGCGCTGCCACAGGGAACGAAAAAAGAAGGAATTAAGCTAAATCACTTTCTTCAGCTGGATCCAAACCAACGTTTCGTCAGCTCAGCTTCATTTCTGAGCCCAAGGTTTAACACGTAACTTTATTTGTTTTACATGATAAACAAAACAATAAAACCGTTAAAGTTGAACTTAAGTAAACAAGAAAGTTCATAAGAATTTTATAAAATTGTAAAATGTCTAGTGAATTTAGGTTTAAAGACAAAACTATCATTTTATTCCAGATTACAGAATTGTAATTTTCTCTAAGTTCATGAACATCTGTAATCAGAATTAATTATTTATCCACTATACTTTACAGTATTATAATATTTTGCATGATTTTTACTATTAGGACAAAAAATGTGTTACAGTCGTTTCACTAAAGCTTTTTTCACATCTGGGATTTGTCACATTTCTGTTTTGTTAAGCTAATCGATTCACTTTTTATGAATAAATAAGCTAATTCACTTATCATTTATGTTTTAGTTCAGATAAATTCCTGTCATGTTTGTCTCCTGACTTAACTTTTTTAACCACAACTGTAAAAGTATACAAATAAAGATGTACTGTAAAAGAAACACACCTGAGCTGTGTGTGACACCAGTTACATAGTGAGTTTGATTTCCAGTCCCGCCAGGTTACATGTCGAGGTGTCCTTGGACCAGACACTGGGATGGTTCGAGATGAACATGTTGCAGCTGCATGCTGCAGCTGCAAAACCTCAGTGCATGAAACGCCTGGAAACGCCTGCTCTCATCTGATCTAAGATCTGATTGGTTCAGGTGTCGTACCCACAACAGAACCTTCTTTTATATTCTTTGTAATATTTCGCTTTATTAGTCTGATTTTTCACTGTGGAGATTGGTTCTATTATAGATGATTGATCAGAAAAAGCTGATTGTTTCTCAAACTAGACTGTAAAGTCACAGATTACTTTCAGATCACTAAAATAACATCTGCGCAGATGTTTCAGTCCCGACAGTCTAATTATGAGACAGATCAATAATCAAATGTCTTGTGTTTCTATGGACTGAATAATGTTTGTATTTGTAGTTTAATCATCAAACTGACATGATGACGAGTTTCTTCACAATCTACCACGTTTTATGTGAAATACATGAATCATCTGCGTGTTGAACCATAAACACAACATCTTCTGAAGCATGTTTCCTTCCTCACAGTTGCAGGCGGCCTGTAAAAAGTTAAGTGTGTGCTGGCAGAGTACCCAAATAAACCGTCTGTGCTGCTTGCTTGGGTTTTGTTTCAGTTTTTTTCCCACGTCTTTATCTTTGAGGAGAGCAGTGGGAGGGTGTTAGTCAGTTGTTAAGAGAGAGCAGCAGAATTACACAAGTTCTTTACAGGGGCTGTGAAGATCGTTACCGGGGAGTTAAGTGCTGCCAACTGGATTTCTTTCTTGGCTGGTATAGGTTTAAAGAGTTAACTCAGACACTCCACACTGAGGATGTAGGAGACTTCAGTATTTGTCATCGTCTGCGTCTCTTGGTGGATTATTTCCTCCCGTTTCCTGGATTCTCTGCTTCACAGCTCTGTCATATCGTCTGCCCTGGTTCCCTGTGTTGGTTTGTTATGTCCTGCGTTCTCTTTTGTGTCTTCATATCTTCTTGGTGTTGCCAATGTCATGAACGGTAACTTACCATCCTGCGCCAAGTGAATCCTCAGCGTGTGCAGTGTCTGTCACGTTCTACATCAGGTGAAGGCGTGCTGTCGACGATCGTTTTCAATTCTGTTCGTTGTTATTTGAATAGTGCAACATTGCAACCAAACTCATCTCCAGGTACTAAAGTAAGTACAGAATAATGTAAAACTGTTTTCCCTTTGATATATGTAATAAGTGTTTCCTTAAGCATGAAACTGCTTAAAAATGTCACAGTCGCTTTAAAAACACGACGCTGGAGTGCTAAACATGAACAAACACCAAAAAAAAACAACCTGTGTAACCTGTAAATAAAATACTCTGGTGAAGAATTTGTTATTTTTGATAATGTTTATTTTTTAGTACACTTGTACTTTTACAAATGTACTAAATAGTTAGAGGAAGAGAAAGGTACCACTTTAAACATTACTCTGAATGTAACACATAGAAAGAGAATTAAAAAATCTTTAAAACTCTTTATTACTGAGACACGTTATTTTATAGATAGTAATTAAAACAATTTAAAATTGTTTAAAATTTCTGATTTTGCTGATCAACACTGACTTGCTTCTTTCTGTCTCTTGCTGTCAGAGGTCGGTAGTGGTGTGTTGACTTTGTGTATTATTCATCGTGCGCCACAGTGACACCTTCTGGTTTGTTTTGTCCAGTGCTTAAAGTCGTCATATGCAAAGACACAAAGTAGACTCAGAGTACAAACTCTCAGTAATAAGACGGGACCCGTTGGATGATGCAGTTATATAGTGTATCTGCAGCAGCACATGCACAGAAATTATGATGAAAAAAACCTGTAACAAATGTAAATCTACCTAAAAAATCTTCCAGTTTCATTTTGCCTTCACAGGAAAAGAACACGTAACTAACTGACTGATGGTTTTTCCTCCTCGTGTGTAACCTGTGAACTATCACCTGCTCTGTCACCAAACTCACTTTTAGAATCTGATCATTCTCATTCAGCTTTCTAATAATCTGCATTAAACGTGTGTTAAAAACTATGTGTCTGACTCCTTTTCCTTATTAAAGCTTCCTGGTAAGTTCTGTGTTACATGTGAACTTCTTTTATTTCAGCCATCTTCATCCA
>JAUMHF010000093.1:0-10033 GCA_032359275.1 Microctenopoma steveboyesi
AACCTTACACTGTAAAGTGCCTTGAGATAACTTTTGTTGTAAAATGGCGCTATATAAATAAAATTGAATTGAATTGTAGGATTATCATGGCACTACAGGCAGCTCAAGTGTACTTTTGGTTATTTCCAACATGGCTGCTCAGTAAATGATCCACTTGCCATTTCAGGAAAACTCATTGCTAATTTTTGAGATGTAACGGTGAGAAAAACATTAAAAATCTGAGTCATTTTTTAAAATAAGTATTTTCTTCATTAACTGCGATGGACTGGCGATTTGTCCAGGGTGTACCCCGCCTCTCGCCCAAAGGCAGCTGGGATGGGCTCCAGCACCCACCACGACCCGACTGCGGATAAGCGGAAGACAATGGATTGATGGATGGATTTTCTTTATTAAAAAAACGATATTTATAAAATAACTCCTTCTTTATCTTACAATGAAAGCAAGTTAAAATGTCTGTATCAAATTTGATACTGCAGGTATAAAATGTGCTTTTCATTTTTGTATTTTTATACATATAATACAAATACACTTTGAGTATTTCCATAATAACACTTCCTTTGAAAAAAAAAATCAATGCTATATTGACCTATATGCATATTTTGGATGTCATAAAAACTAGAAATAGAAAACCTGACAGAGATGCAATCACTTTTCATATGTCTACTGTGGGAAGTATAACGTTCATCTTTGCCTGAACAAGGACAGAATCTGTTTTTCTGTCTATCACAAAGTGAAATAAATAGGTTGTTAAGCATGTTATTTGAAAAAGAAAAAAGAGGAAAAAGTTAAAAACATGTTCTAGAATTTCAAAATGTTGTGGAAAAACCTCTTTTTTTTTGTCTAAACCTAACATTGTTGCTAAGAAACAAAAGTCAAAAACGCCCAATGTATCAAATGCCATACAACATTTTTCAGGATTTTGTTATAAGGGTTAACAAACATCTCAGTTTCTAAAAATCAGAATTTTCTGGCTATTTTTTGATGGGTTGGGTCTTACAGGGTTAAGTAGAGAATGGAAACAACAACTTCGTCGCGCTATCTGACACTACTGTACATGCTGTCAGACTTACCATAAGCATATTTCTTAAAAGGTAGAGGGAGGCCTGGTCTTGTTGCGATATCTGAAAGAATTAAAATATTTATTATCACGACGCGAGCCTAAGAATGAATTGTGGTTTCGCTGTTCTCTATTTACGCACCATGTCTGACAAACTGTATGAAATCCTGCACCGTTTCTTCCAAGTTCACCCCATGGAACACGACTGGCCTAAAGTTTCTGTGTTCAAAGGACCTGACTAAACGAACCGTGATCACAACTCCTGCTGCCATGTCCGGCGTGTGTTCGGCGTGTATGATCTCAGGTATCAAGACTAAACAAGTCGATATCCGAGCGCTATGCTCGGCTCCTTTTGTCGCCACCATAGTAAAACTAAAGACCGCCACCTGCAGTAGCGGAGTGTGCAAAGGCAAAAGTCTAGTATGGATTTATGTAATGTGGCAATATGATATTGACAAAATGTTTATTTACACAATTACAAATAACTCAACAGAAGTATTTTAAAGCTATTTTCAGTCATTTAAATTCAAACAAAGGTTTCGAAACACCGGACACAATTAACCAAACACCACACACAATTTGCAGAATACCAGATCTGTTTGCAAAATGACACATTTCAACCAAAACCATTAACACATTTATAGAAATGAAACTTTCTTTTTGTTTCACAAAGCCTGTCAATGTCCGCACACTGATAAAACACAATTGTAAGAAATAAAGGGAGGAATGTGATGTCGGTGGGCCTGTACTCAATCAACATGGAAATTGTTCTAGCTGATGACAAAACGGCAAGTCCAAAAAAATAAACAAGATAAAAATGCCTTTTCTAAATGTATATATTTATAAATATATAAATATACATTGTGTTTTACTTAATAAGAATACTAAATTACAGAAGCACCTCTTTCTAAATGATGCCTATATGTACAGAAACACCACATTCACATACTGGTAAAACTCCACCTCTATAAATATACTATGAACCAACACAAAAATTCATAAAAAGACACAAAAACACATATAACATTGCATATTATCAAGTCAGATATTTTACAATCACATTTATTTGGCCACTAGATGTCACTGTGGTATGTTCCGAACGTTCCAAATAATCAATTCACTTTCTGGAACAATTTTTCCAAATGATTCGATCTCAGGAACGTATACATACTGTATAGAATAAAAATCATAAAATAAATATATTAAGTATAGATTAAGATGATTTTCAAATCAAAAAAGTAACATGTATGAGCATGTGTTATAATTCTCGACTTGGTGTTGCTCTTTTAATGTAATACACACAAGAGTTTCTCTACAGCTATATTATTTTCCTTGCACTACTATTAACCACACAATAAGAATAATACCAGACGGGTTTCCAATGCAGTTGTATATTTTTTGTATTCAAGCAACATGCAGATATCAGTGCTTCTGGCTTCTGTTCAATTCAATTTAATTCAATTTTATTTATATAGCGCCAGTTCACAACAAAAGTTATCTCAAGGCACTTTACAGTGTAAGGTTTAAGACCTTACACATTATATCAATATATACAGAGAAAACCCAACAGTCCCACTTGAGCGAGCATTGAAGCAACAGTGGAGAGGAAAAACTCCCTTTAAGAGGAAGAAACCTCCAGCAGAACCAGGCTCAGAGTGGGCAGCCATCTTCCTTGACCAGTTGGGGTTAGTGGACAGAGAAGTGAGAAAAGAACAGCAGGTAACATAGATCACAACAACAACACGGAGCAGCAGATGAAGAACCGGCAGATTGGCAAGACCGGCAAACACAGCTCCAAGGTCAAGGACACCTGAGAGAGAAAGATAGAGAGAGAGAGAGAAATGATGAAGCACAACTAGGGGAGAGAGAAGAAGAGAAGTTATTAACATGCAATGATGTCAGTGAAGTGCACAGAAGGAGAAGGAGGTTAGGAGCTCAGTGAGATATAGAGTACCCCAGCAGACTAAACCTATAGCAGCATAACTAAGAGATGGATCTACTACCTGATCCACCTCTAACTATAAGCTTTATCAAAAAGGAAAGTTTTAAGTCTAATCTTAAAGCTACCGAGGATGTCTGCCTCCCGAACTTTAAATGCGAGCTGGTTCCACAGCAGAGGAGCTTGAGGCTCTGCCTCCCATTCTACATTTAGAAACTCTAGGAACCATAAGTAGACCAGCATTCTGAGAGTGAAGTGCTCTGCTGGGATAATAAGGTCTTAGATATGTTGGGGCCTGATCATTTATCGCCTTATTAAAGGAGATGAATTTTAAACTCTATTCTAGATTTAACAGGAAGCCAATGGAGAGAAGCTATTGTAGGAGAAATATGATCTCTCTTGTTAATTCCAGTCAGAACTTTGGCTGCAGCATTCTGGATTAACTGGAGGCTTTTGAGTGAGTTATTGGGACATCCTATCAGTAATGACATCAATGTACTCAATTCAGTTCAGTCCAATTCTATTTGATTCAATCTCTTTTCATGGTGTCAAAGGTCATCTTGAGGCACTTTACATTACAAACCATGGGTAAAACAGAAGAATGTGGAGATCCAATGTTCACACTTGAGCAAACATTCAGCGTGATAGTTTGTATTAATGAATATATTTATGTGCTTATTGGCTCTAAGCTGCAGGAAGTTATTGACTTCTACTCCCCACGTAGCTTCCTGTATGTTTCAGTGTACAGCTAACTGCACACTTTGAGTAAATGCTTAAAATGTTTAGTTGACAAACGTGTTTCACTTACTGTGTGTAAGACTATAAGAAATAATTCAAACTGCAGAGATTAACTTAACTCTTAACTGCCTGAATGTATTTAAAATGATATGAAAGGTCAACTATTCGTTATTTTGGATGATAACTGCATTAGCCATGGCGCAACAACATTAAGCATAATACTAACCAGACAAATATTGTTGATTATTTTTAATAATTCTGCAAGGACTTTGAAAATTAATGACCAGAACACTTGAATGACTATATTTTTCTGTATATTTATGGCTGTACCATCATCACAGTATTTTTACCCATCGTTCGTGCCTCTGTTTGCGTTTTGTGTTCCTCAGTCTAATAACTTCAGTCTCTCCGTTAGTTATTACTTTGTTTCCATTACCGGACTATAAATGTTTGTTTCACCATGTCTATGTTGCCTTTCTCACTCTCCAGAGTGCTCTGGCAATGTTGTTAACATTATGTCTTCTCTCTCACCTATTTGGGCTCTTTCTCTCTCTCTCTCTCTCTTTCTCTCTCTCTCTCTCTCTTTCTCTCTCTCTCTCTCTCTTTCTCTCACTCTCTCTCTCTGTATCTCTCCTCAGGTATTCTCGATCATGGAGCTATGGTTGCTGGTTCTCCCAATCTGCCCAGTGCTTCGTCTGCTGCTCCTTGTTGTTTTTTCTCTCATCTGTCCACTAACCCTAACCGGTCGAGGCAGATGGCCGCCTACCCTGAGCCTGGTTCTGCTGGAGGTTTCTTCCTGTTAAAATGAGTTTTTCCGCTCTATTGTCGCCTCAGCGCTTGCTCAAGTGGGACTATTAGGTTTCTGTATATATTTATATAATATGTAAAGTCTTAAACTTTACAGTGTAAAGTGCCTCGAGATTACTTATGTTGTTATTTGGCACTATATAAATAAAGTTGAATTGAATTAAATTGTAGTTTGGATGTTATGATTGCACATGAGTTACAGTGTTTGTGTGTGTGTCCACATCACACATGATATGACTGAAATGCATAGTAACTAAATTAAATTATATTTATCTTGTTGGAGCATTCTCTGAAAGTATATGCCAGAAGAAAGCCTAAAATCGTTGCATAGTAAGTCAAACACACTGCGAGAGAATGTTCAATTTACTACAATAAAACACAATCAACTGGCCTGGTAGCTCATTGGTTAAGGCAGAGGGCTAGGATGCAGGAATAGTGGGATCGAATCTCAGCAGAGTCACCCAGACCATTCCCCATACCAGGTATGTCCCTGAGCGAAATACCCAGCGCTAGCTCCCCGAGTGCTGCCTGTGGCTGCTCACTGCTTTCCCCAAATGCAGAGAATACTTTTCGTTGTACATGTAAAAATGTATCAATGACAAATAAATTGATTATTTTCCTTAAATTAATTTTTTGGTTGTCATCAATGGATATTAAATATAAACGAATATTAAACCACTGTAAAACGGTGACAGACTGTGTCACGGTTGGTCTACTTAGACCTGTGTCACGACTGTGACACAGTCTACTTAGTTGAGGTTTTATGTGATTTTGGTTTTCTGTTTTTTGCATAGTTGGTTTAGTTTCATGTTTTATTCTCTGTTTTGGTTATATCTGACTACATTACCCATAACCCCTTTGTCACCCTCTGGACTACTCACCTAAATTTATGGACTACAATTCCCAGCATTCCGATTAACTCTGGCCCATGCTCTCATTAACCTCATCAGTTTCAGCTGTTACCAATCAACAACCTGGGTCACTTCATATTAAGCCTGCACCTTCCTTTGTCAGATCATCTCCCTGTGTTCTCCATGTAGTGATGGCCAGATGGAGCCTTTGGAAGCTTTAAAGCCTTGCAGCCACTTGGTTCGCAAAGTGGTTCATTTCTCGAGGCCTCATTTCTGGCTTCATGTGCTGACAAAGCCCCTGGCAAAGACAGTAAGGCAGGCAGATGTATTCCTGTTCTTGAAAACGTCTTGTAACAGTTTGGCATGGAAAGAAAAAGTGCCAAGGAACTAAATATTGTCTTTGTGTGTCAAGCTATCATGATATTTGTTTTATGTGTGTATTTTCGGAACTGAACTGAATAAATCCATATTTATATGTGTCTTTGAGACTGACGCCATGCAACTTGCAGGAAAACTCCATTGCATTTCATTATCCTATGTCGTCGTACTGCACTCTGGTCGTATAATTTTTTTATTCTGGCCTATGACTTCGTTAAATTGATCCTGGCCAATTTCATAGCCTCATATTACCTATGATTAAATTCATTTATGGACTGACGCGCGGCTCAGCCTGCGGCACACCAAAACTTGAGCAAACATTTGAGGAGAAATTAGAGCCTTGGTCACTTTGTATTGTCTGAGGGGTGCCAAACATGGAAGTAAACTTAAACAGCGCCCTCATGACAGAGCGAGTATTTATGTTGCGCAAAGGGTAAGCGGCAGGATACCTAGTGGCTTGGCACACTATAGGATATATTTAGCACCAGCACTAGACAGAGGCAAAGAACCCACACAGTCAATAACAGATATTCAAATGGGTCACTAACTGCAGCAATGGGGTGTAATGGTGCCGGCTGAATGGTCTAATTGGGTTTACCTGTAATAGGTGTGGCAGCGCTTAATATAACCGGACACATCTTTCTTTACATGTGGCCAGAAAAAGTATCTGAGGATACGATCGTAAGTTTTCCTCACGCCCATATGCCCTGACTGATCAAGGGACACATTTAAAACTACATCACGATACTTTTCAGGCACTAGTAATTTAGGTTCTGTGCCATTATGGAGGTTTCCGCTTGGCAGATATTCATGTTTGATTTGGTTTCTAGAGTTTCGGGAGTGACAGGGTTTTTTTTTTCTCCTGACCTGGTCTCTCTGCCCTCAATCTCTGGCTCGACCTCCTCAGCTCACCTTTATCCCTTCTGCTTTAGTGCCTCAGCCTGGTGCTTCTTCTGGTCCTGTCTCTGCTTCCCCTTGTCAGCCCCCTGGAGGATCTGCTGCTGGCCATCAGCTCCCTGCTTGGCCTCTGGCTCATGCCTAGCCGTCCTCACTGGCCCCAGGCCTGGACCCTGTTGGCCCACACCTGCCTCCCTTGGGCCGTCCACCCGACACTCTGCAAGGTTCACACCTGCCGCCCTCGGGCCATCTGCCCGACCCTCTGCAGGGTTCACGCCTGCTGCCCTTGTGCTTAGTCCTTTCGTCTCTCTTTCTCTTTGTACCTTTCTGCAGGTGTCCTCGACATAAGAGTTGTATGATTTCACTTTGTGGCCACTGGTCCTACACTCTCAGAAATAAAGGTATGACTGGGGTACATTTTTGTTCCCCAAGGTACAAAATACACTATGTACCGCCTAGGGTCAATTATTGGACCTTTTGAGGTTCAAAAATGTAAGGGTACCAAACAAGTTAAAGGTACATATGTCAAAGGTACAAATAAGTACTTTTGAGGGTACTGCCCCAGTGACAAGCCTTTGGGGTACAACAGCTGTACCTTCTTTTCTGAGAGGGTACCAACTTGCCTGGTGCCTTTTCTGCTGCTCCTTGTTGTTATAATTTTAGATCATATATATTTTGGATATATATGATGAGGAATATTAAAGGATTCTTATTCAGGTTAACACTAAACTTAACTTGTGGCCTGGTAGCTCAATGGGTTAAGCGTCAGACTGGGATGTAGGAGGTCATAGGTTCGAATCCCGTCTGACTCCTAATCCATCCCCTACCAGGTGTGTCCCTGAGCCAGACACACAGCGCTAGCTCCTTCTAAGTCGCTTTGGATAAAAGTGTCTGCAAAGTAAAGTAAAGATTTAATATTGGTCTGAATAATCTTCACCGTGGCTGCCAGAGTGCTCTGCTTCACTTGATGTCCTTTTTCAGATAATCAGAGTTTAGATCACCTTCTTACATACAGAATGTATCTTTCCCCCATGCTTCTCTAAACATACTCAACAGTACCTTATGTCAGAGAGTTACATACTGACACATTGGTTGCAGCTGGTTTAATGAGCAGCTTGTTCTTCAGCTTTATTCACCATCAAGAGACAAATCAGCAATACACCCTAAAGGCCAAAGCTGTTGTCAAATATAGGGACAGTTTATATAATTAGCCCATCACATGGAGAACACTTAATTTCTTTGAACAACAGAGATTTCTGTTTTTAGGCTTTAAATCTGTAAAACAGTACCAACATGTCAACAACTCAACATATATATCAGCCTTTTCTTTGCCCATAATGTCAGAGGTCACATCAATGCACATAAACCTGTATGTTTGTTCTTACCACCTTAATTGATTAAATTGTTTTATTGGACATATACTGTTACCTATCAGTGTAATTTCTAGTGTTTAAAACACAAAGTTATCACTGGATATTTGTGACTATAAATAATGTGAGAACCTCATTTATTGTTGGTTTGTGTCTGTCTGTGCTAATATTTCTCAAAACATCTAGAATAAGAACAGTGACTTTAGGTCACTAAACTCCCACCGTACTGTTAGCACAGTCAACACACTTACATTAGCTTTGGTAGATTCTGTTACTTAGCAGAGGTCTTCTGAAACACAAATTCAATGTAAACAGAATAAAACAACAATAAAGATGAATAAACTATGGTAGCTCAGTGGTTATCGCAGAGGGCTGGGATGCAGAGATAGCAGGATCGATTCCCTGCTGCGGCACCTAGCCCATCCCCCATACCAGGTGTGTCCCTGAGCGAGACACTCAGCGCTAGCTACCCTGTGGCCAATTAATGTGCCATTTACTCACATTCCAGAGTCACTACCGCCATCTATTAGTAGTAAAATTAGTATTGTTCTACTAGTCACTTTAAAATAAGGGTGAGTCTCCCTTTGAATTACTTGAGCCATATATAAAGTATTTTATATATAACCAAGAAAATAAATGTAACAATAGGTGGCAAAGATAAAACACACATGTAATGGATACAGGGCTCTCAAGTTTTGATGACCTCCCCACTCCGCCCAAGAAAAAAAGAAATCACCTAAATATGTGAAAATAAAACATATATCAGTCAGGTGGCCCAGGTTAACACTAGATTGTCATTTTTCAATAATTATGTTATTATAAATGTGAAATATGTGCCGTGGCTCAAAAACGTTGAGAGACACTGACCTAGACTTGTTTTGAACAGCTGTTGTTACTGTTCAGGGTCAACGGACTGTAAACCTCTTTGCTAAGTTTTGGCTACAAAAATTTAAAAAATTAAAAAACTGATGCTAATTATCTGGGCAGTTGGCAAGTTTGTCACTGTTTGTGTCAAATGCTAGCATATTAGCCTACAAATTATTTTTCTGTGCGAGAAATACAATTTGTGGCAAGAGTGCGTGATGAAAGACTAAAAAGAGTGACTGTCATGCTCAATACATGACGCTTGAGAGCCCTGTGGATATGATACAACAGAGTGACAGAGTAGGTCCAGGGCACTACACATACACATAACACTTGAGTTGCATTGTGGGTTAAAGGGAAAAATAATGTGTGAAATAAAATATGTAGGCATATGTAATATAGGACTATGTTTTGAGTTTCTGTGCCTAAATCTAACCAACCAGTATTCAAATTCTTATTATTTAGATTATTTCATAACAGTGAAGTGACAACACTTCTGTACAGTGACATCTGAAAACACACCGTTCCTTTCAGCACTGGGCAACAGAATGATTCATCACACACAAATAACACAAAAACAACCTCAATGACTGTCATGGTCAGTGTATCATTGACTCACATGCAAACCAATTACTTCTGTTCCTTGCTTAAGGACACAAAAGCAGTTTGGCAGTATAATCACAGGACACCCTTAACTGAGCACCAGCAGAGTGTCAGATGTTAACAAACTGTCTCTAGCTCAACTGTTGTGCAAATGTCAGTTTGACACATTTGGTTTAGCAGTGCACCGTGCCGCAGGCCAAGACACCAGTTCTTTTGAGTGTGTGAATGTGTATTTGCTGGAGAGAGACTTTTGCATCGAAAAGTTCTAAAGATGACCCGTGGTAATGTCAGCCTTGTTAAAAAAAAACAGATGCTTTTCACCTAAGCCAAAAATTCTAATGTTTTTTATTGAGGGGAGAAAAAGAGAAAAATATTTGTGAAGGTTCTCAGTCATCCAGGTCATGGTTATCTCAAAAAAGGTTTATCCAATAGCAACTGGACTTCTTTCTTTCTTTCTTGACGACGTTTCGCCCTTCATTCCAGAGGGCTTTCTCAAGTCTGACTGACTGGTGTGAGGAGCAGGTTTATA
>JAUMHF010000094.1:0-10028 GCA_032359275.1 Microctenopoma steveboyesi
AGGAGTTTGAAGAGGAAATGGATTCATCACCTACCTGACACCTCACTGCTACATCTACTTCTTCTTCTTCTACAGGTGAAGGTCCCAGTAAAGGAGGGATTGCACTGATAGTTCTCGCCGTGTTGCTGCCTCTTCTGGTCTTTGGTGGTTGTTTTGTGATTGTAAAAAAAAAACGAGAGACCTGCACATCATTGGCTCCACGTTTCAGCTAAATTCAACAGACGTACCGTGTAACGGGTGTTTTACTTTTCCTTAGTCCTGATTGTGTGAGTTCTCTGCTGCTGTTTCTTCAGGGATCATTTCAAATACCCACACTGGAGCAAAGTTGACAGGAAGGGAAGATGTGAGAGGAAAATGTGCACAAGCAACTAAGAAGAAGTCCGCAGCTGTTGTGTTGCTGGTATCTACTGAAACCTGAACCAGAGTCAGACAAACAAACCTGAGCTGAGCAGAGAAAGAATTTGGGAATCAAGGAGCCAGAGTCTGGAGGAAGGGTGGAGAGGCACGAGTTACATGAAGGTTGGTTGGTTGGTTGGTTGGTGCTGGTCCAGAGTCAATGAAGCCGCTCATCAACAGATTTAAAAGCACTTTCAAATGTATATTATATTAAAAGAATCCACTTTTATTGTCATTGATACATTTCTACACGTTACAACAAAATTTCTTCTCTGCATTTGACCCTTCCCCCCTTGGGGGGAGCAGTGAGCAGCCACAGGAGGTGCTGAGTGTCTCACTCAGGGACACACCTGGTATGGGGGGGGCTGGGTGATGCTGGGAATCAATCCCGCTTTTCCTGCATCCCAGCCCTCTGCCTTCATCACTGAGCTACCAGGCCGAAGGGACACTAAGTGGATCCAGACAGTTTTCTGACCTCTCAATCTCTCTGCTTCTTATTTGAACTTGATGATTCTGGATCTAAGTGTGTTGTTCCCACTTTGTAGCTGAAAAAACTTTTTCAAACTTTATCAACTCGTCCTCTGCATTTTGAGATATGGAAAAATGAACCTGGTGGAGCATCAAGTTAAGGCTTCATGAATTCACTCTTTCAGATATGACCCACATGAAGTCACCAATGGAAGCAGGGTCATTCATGTCACGTTCAACAAAAGCATTTTGAAAGGTTCATTCATTTTTGTTTTTCGCGCACCAGAGCAGAAGAATCACAACTAAACCAACATGAGAAGAATGTTAATTCAGCAAATCTGCGTCAAAGAAATGATCAATAAGCAATCAGAGAGTTGTGTGAGAACAGCTGGGATAGTGGATGATCTGTCATCTGTGGGCTTGAGTCATGTTTTCTTACTGACTGTCTCACTTTGAGCCAGTAGATCAGGGCTGTGACCTCCAGATGCTGCACATGCAAAAATAATACCTAAATATCCTCAGTAAATCAAACCCTTTAATAATTCCTGTAGTTATATTAGATCCTACTAGAATGAACAGACACGTCTCATCTATTTTTAACACTTTAAAAACATCTCCACACTGTTTCTAGGCTTTGTGCAGATGCACAGGCGTCACTAGGGGGCGCCAAACTTCTACTTTAGTGTCTAGGTAATAAAATGAAGTGGAATTCAAATATCTCTCAGATGATATATTTACTTTGTAATGTAAACCAGACATGTCTTAGTTGTAAGTTTAACCGGTGAAGAGACGCAGCAGTTCCAGGTTTGTCAGATAATACTGACATTTTTTGGTTTATTCCTGTTTTGCTTGGACCCCTGTTAAGTCGCGTGATGTTTGAGGAGCAGAGTGAGAAAATCCCGACAGCAGCAGCAGGGACCCGCTGAGTTTGATCCTCTTCCTGCTTATTTCTTCTTAGTAATGTGATTATGGTTATATGACATTTAGCGATGCTGACAGAGACACTGATCCTCTTCGTTTGTTCGCTGGTCTCTTTAACGTCTGAAGGTAAGATTAAGATAAAAACAAGATAAAAACCTCTTTATATCCTGCTCGTTGGTTTTTAGGAATCGGTTTGTTGAATCCAGACTTCTCTCTGTAAACAGATGGACGTTTCTCAACATGATGATGCGGTTTATTTTAGTCAAACGACGTGTTTCAGTTTAACGCAAAAAACCTTCTTAGTGTTTTTGTGTCGCACCGTTTCATAGAAAGTTTCCTAGAAATGAGAAACTGTAAAGCCAGGCTGCATTTAAGAGAAAGACAAAAACAAGTCGGGTCCAGGAACACGTGTTTTAATGTTACTGTGCTAAATGGAGCAGCTGAAACTCAGAAACTCATTCTTTCTAGTGTACATAGATTCACATCATACAGAGAACAAGACGCTGTTTCACTGGCTCAGATAAAACTCTGTAAGTGTGGAATAATAGATACACATATTAATAAGTCATATAACAGGTAGAGACAGAGAAAACCACAGGTTTGTGCTCAGGCTGTAGAAGTCCCTGATGTGTCCGACAGTGCTGAACTTTGTTCTTATTCATCTTATTTCTTATTCTCTAGAGTTGCCTTAGATTATTGTTAAGATGACATTGAATCAAAGCTTCTATATGAATATAATACAATAATTAAAAGAAACAATAATATTATTAATTATAGCTCCACTGATTCCCAACCTGTAGCTGTTTCTCTTTCAATGTGTTTTTGCTGTGTATCTTTCTGTGTTTTTCTTATTTTCCCATGTTAATCCTTGTTACGTGGGAATTTCTTATTTCTATACTGGATTGGGGACAGTGGATGTCCGGTGATTTTCTCTGCTGTCCTCACCACTCTTTGAAGGAGAGTGGTGAGGAGGAAAGAGGGTGGGGGCTGCTGACGACCTCCACTGCAGACAGCACCTATATGTGGCCCGAATACGCTTGAGATGTGGCACATCTGGGTGACTGCTGAATTCAGCAAAATGTTGTGGGCCATTACGGGGAAGCTGATTAACGCTGACAATTGGTGTGTGTAATGTGGGCCAACCTTGGCTGAGCTCAGGGTGGAGCTCATCTTTTTTTATGTGTTTTCCCTGATTAACAATACCAGCGATTTAGGACTCCTGGTGACTCTTAGTCATGGCAGCGCTTTAAATAAATGCCTTATTCATGTGCTTTGCTCAGTTTGAAAATTTATATATTTTTATATAATTGTTAAACAATAAAAAGACAAACATAATCCTTATTGTAATACTATTATTCGGCCTGGTAGCTCAGTGGTTAAGGCAGAGGGCTGGGATGCAGAGGTAGCGGGATCGATTCCCAGCTGTGTCACCCAGCCCATCCCACATACCAGGTGTGTCCCTGAGCGTGACACCCAGTGCTTATCCTACCATGGGGTGGAGACCAATAGAAAAACAGAATCTTTTAAAATTAAATCAGATCAGCCATCCAGTGATAAATGAAATGTAGTTTTGGAATAATTACCGCTGATGTCCTGGACTTCAGAGGGGCAATGAAAATCAATCAAGTTATTGCAGATTTTGTAAAGAACTCTTGTTGAACATTGAGTGACGTCAACACCGGAGAATGTGGCGTGAATGTGCGGGGAAGAGCGAAAGAAAGAGACGTTGGACACGGCATCAATTTTCTGCAATTCTGGAGGAAGCACCGGGACGTTTGGGATTTATTTAAATCTTTGTAAGTTTTAAATTTTAATAAGTTAACATTTTACTGTTGTATTTATTCTTGTATTCTAAGGTGATATGTTTTTATTGTATTTTAACAGTTGAGGTTAGCGAGCTAGCTACCTAGCAAGATACACTTTGTAAAACGTCTTATTCATTCCTGAAAATTATATATTAATATGTGAGATTAACATGTTTAGCCAAGTGTGTTAAGTTTTATTGGTAATTTTAAGATGAAGGCGGGTTTTCTCCCCCCTTTGTGAGTGACAGGTAGTTTGTTGCAGGTTCTTGGTGTGAGATGCTAACGTTTGGACATAATTTGATTGTTGATCAGTTCAGTTTATTTTTACATGTGAGAATATATTTAAGTGTCCAAATTGTGATTTTGCTGCTACTTTTGGAGTTCTGCTGTGGTTGTATGGATTCCATTCCCACTGGTAATCCAGTGTCAGAATATGTTATTTACTGCTAGAAACTTGTCAACAACATAAATGCGCCTAGGTTGTATAAATAGCAGGTTTTGTTTGCTTATGATTAGGGAAAAAGAATCTGGCTCATGTGCATGAGCTTTGCAGGGGTTGGTGTTTCTGTGTTTTTGCTTCTATGCTTTAAAACTGATATTTCCCAGCACATTGGTGTCTTCAACTCCAGTAGATAATCTTTGGCTACACGAAGCTCAATGAACTGGCACTGAGAAGGGGCACCAATGTCAAAGGTTGTGTTTGGAGGATGATGAGTTATGTCATGACAAATCCCCGTGCACTTAAAAAAAACTGGTGAGGAATTAATGGAGGGCAGCATCCCACCGAATGGCGCTGAGAGAAGTCATGACAAGTAAGATAATTGTAGTTTGCGTATGTTTGTGTTGAACAAAAAACAATTTCATTTAATTTACATTTATTATCAAATGTTTTTTACTTAAAGGTGCAGTAAGGAAAACCAGACTCACAAGCACATCGAGTGACATGGAAGTCGAGGCTGCAGTAAAACAGTATGTACTTTATCACTCTGCCATCTCAACTGCATTGATACTATCAAAGAAAGCTTTCTAAGCTGAGAACATGATGATATTGATGGTATGATATATCATGATATTTTTGAACATACCTAGAAAAGACACACTCACACACACACACACAGTAATAACAGTGTCAAGAAGAGATCTCAGAAGACCTTACAGAGTAATCTCTGAGTTTTGATATTCATCAGTCCCCTGTATTATACTTTACTGTGGCTACTTTATAAAAGCTGGCACCCAGTCAAAATTAGTCCTAGCACAACACAGTTGCTGTCCCTCCAGTTTTGGTTTGTGTTCTCTTGGGTCCGTCCCTTTATCCCTCCCATCTCTGACAAAGCTGATGCAGTTAGGTAAATAATTGTTGATAATTCATCCACTTTATATTTCATAGCTTGCTTGAGGTTATTGCCGGCAAATGCGTTTGTACAAGCATAGTCAACAACTTCAAATATTGTATATAGTGTAATAAGTAATAGTGTTTTATTAGCTTAAAAATATTGTTTTTTTTTTATATCTGTGGCTTTGTACTTTTTTAGTTACACTATGTATCAATAATTAATGTAATTTCATTTATTGTCTGAACAGGTGGAAGCAACTTGCTTCAGACCGTGATAATAGGAGGGGAGCTTGCGAGACTCGAACTGTTGTGGCTGCACCAAACAAGCCAGTGTGATGGACTTAACACATCAAAACATTAATGAAAACCTAAAAACATTGATGCAGGGACTGTTCTATATTTATCACTTCTATATTTTCAGGCACACAAATCTTTACTAACATCAATATTAGCACAGCTGATTGTGTATGTTTCTATTAATGAGTTTTTAAGAGTATGGGTATTTAAAAATGCATAATTTTTAAAAATTATAATTTTTAATTAAAAGCAAAACTCAAACTGATCTGCATTGTTGATGTTTTAATTGGGGGATCATTGATGTGACAGCAGCTGAAAAATGTTACCAAAGGTAATTAAAGTCATTGTCTGGGTCAGAATAAGGATAAATCTTTACCTTTATATCTGTGATCAGGACAGATGAGAATAAGTGTCACATCTAGCTGCTGCATGTCACCCAGTTAAAAACCGTCATTCCAAACCGGATGTGTACCTGACACCTCACTGCTACATCTACTTCTTCTTCTACAGGTCATGAGGAGATTGAAGGACGCAAAGATGGAACAACACCAGGTAGAGATACCAATAAAGAGAAAGGAAACCATGTTGGACTAGTAGTTGGTGTTTGTTTGCTGGTTCTGCTTGTTGTTGGTGGATTTATCTATAAAAAACGCAGAAACCAGAATTCACACCAACAACCTGCTCAACAAACACAGGAACTTGAACCACTCAGAAGTAACTCTACTGCTGAACCTTCTGCTGCTGCTGATACACAACGATGAAGAAACAGGAAAGAAAAACTCATCACCTACCTGACGCCTCACTATTCACATCTACTTCTACTTCTACAGGTCACACAGGTGGAGGCCTGAGTTACTTTTCACTTGATGATCCCAAATGTCAAAGTAACAGTGAAGGAGCCTAAGGGCAGTCTATTGATTTTAAAAAAGTGTCATTTTATTATTCACCATTTAATTTAAAATATTAAATGAAGGAACTAAATATTTACATGTTGACATATTAAGAATGCTGCTCTATAAGTAATAATAATTACTTGTTTGATTTCTTGTACTGTAATGTCTGTGGATTATTTAAAACATTGTGTATATCAGGAAAATTAGGTTTTTACTTGTACTATATATGTTTTTATTTTGATAGTCTGGTAGAGACAGGAAATTTGGCGAGAGGAAAGTGGAGCCACACAGTGTTCTGACCTCTCAATTTCTCTGTGCCTTATTTGAACTTGATGATTCTGGATCTATGTGTCTTGTACCCACTCTGTGTCTGAGTAAACATTTTCAAACTTTATTAAGTCGTCCTTTGGATTTTTAGATATGGAAAAGAGGGACATGGAGCTTCACTGACACACGTCAAATCACAAATATAAGCAGGGCCTAATATAAGATATAATCCCAGATAGATCCTCATTGTCCTGGTCCTTCATGTTCTGTCACTTTTATGTAAGTAAAAAGCAGTTCAGATCCAAAATAAACATTTCTATTTGGTGTAGCTACTTTTGATAGCCCAATTACTCACATTTTGATTGCTTCTGAATATACATTCAGACGCAGAGGCCAATGTCAGACACTTTCTCTCCCCTGTTCTTGTCACTGTTCTTATGCCATTTCAACACCAAAAATGAGCTTCAGAAGATTGACCGCTAAAAAAAGCTTTATCACAGCTTTTATACTGGGAAAGTGATGAAGAAGAAGATGTTTCAGAGACAAAGGTTCTTTCAGAAGGTCTAGCAGCTGTCCAAAATTGTTCAAAAACTCAAAGTATTCATTATTATTATTATACAGGTCAAAGGGAGAAGCAAGTGCAAGTCTATAAAATGAAAAGAATGGTAGACCAAAGCTTTGAGCAACAATGTCTCTCTATGTCTGTGTTTTAAATGTTTCTTTAGGTAGAGACGTTTTGTTCTGGATCCACAGAACCTTTTCAGTCTATCAACAGAGAAAACCACAACATTGAAAAGTGGAGTTTAGGAGTAAACATTGAGACTGTGAAAAACAAGGGTTTCAGGGAGGAATTTCTATTTAAACGCAGGAAATTGGGGCATAAATTGTTATTTTATATAATTTCTCATTATGTGAACAAACCACTATGGAAGAGATTTGATGGCACGAGAGATGCTGAACAGAGTTTGGGAATGTTTGCTTCCTGTCTTTAGCTTTTTTGTTTTGTATTTTTTTGCTCAGATCTGAAAGAGATTAAAGCAAAACCCGGAGATGACGTCACTCTCCAGTGCTGGGGGACCGGAAACGCTGCCATCGACTTGTTGGAGTGGAGCCGAGTCGACCTGCAGTCAGGATATGTGTTCTACTTCAGGGACAACCAAGTGTATGAGGACTTCCAGCATGAACATTTTCATGGTCGAGTAAAGCTGAGAGATCCAGAGATGAAGAACGGAGATGCGTCTGTGATTGTGAAGAACGTCACCAACAGTGATGCTGGAACATACAGCTGTCGGATTATAATGGGCAGCGTGAAAACAAGAAGCACCCAGAAAGAAAGATTAGAGTTCAACAGCAGCATCCTGCTGAAGGTCGAGAACCCGGGTGAGTTTGAAATGAAGCTGCTTCCTGTAAATAATGTCTGACAGGAGTTTGAAGAGGAAATGGATTCATCACCTACCTGACACTTCACTGCTACATCTACTTCTTCTTCTTCTACAGGTGAAGGTCCCAGTAAAGGAGGGATTGCACTGATAGTTCTCGCTGTGTTGCTGCCTCTTCTAGTCTTTGGTGGTTGTTTGATGATTATAAAAAAAAAACGAGAGACCTGCACATCATTGGCTCCACGTTTCAGCTAAATTCAACAGACGTACAGTGTAACGGGTGTTTTACTTTTCCTTAGTCCTGATTGTGTGAGTGCTCTGCTGCTGTTTCTTCGGGGATCATTTCAAATAACCACACTGGAGCAAAGTTGACAGGGAGGGAAAGATGTGAGAGGAAAATGTGCACAAGCAACTAAGAAGAAGTCCGCAGCTGTTGTGTTGCTGGTATCTACTGAAACCTGAACCAGAGTCAGACAAACAAACCTGAGCTGAGCAGAGAAAGAATTTGGGAATCAAGGAGCCAGAGTCTGGAGGAAGGGTGGAGAGGCACGAGTTACATGAAGGTTGGTTGGTTGGTTGGTTGGTGCTGGTCCAGAGTCAGTGAAGCTGCTTACCAGGAGGAGTCCACAGTGCAAGAACTTAACATTTTCCTGCTCGTATCTGCCGTCTTGAGACTCTGGTATTGACTCTGCCCTTCAAACAAGAATTTCAGTTTCAGATAAAGAAAAACTTTTTTGTTTTTGTGTTTTTTAGTGTTTGAGGTGGTAAAGCTTTAAAACTTCCCATAAATATATCATTGAGTAGTCGTCTTCAAACCCAAGGGGGTGAGTGAGTTCAATTCCCCATCCCACCAGGTAACATGTGGAGGTGTCCCTGGACAATCTGATACCTGATACCCCGTAGTAGTGCAGACACAGGTCTAGCAGCTGTCCAACAACATTTGTGATTACTTTCCACTCTACATGAGAGTGATTAAAGTGCTGATGTTTACTTATCAGGACATTTCTGGAGAGTATTTTTTATTAACTGAGGTTTATGTTTAATCTAATGTGATAAACACGCCTTATTACCTTTTTTACAAACTACAGATCAGTATCACTGCAAAACCATTGTTCGTATTCATTAAAGCAGCGATTTGTAGGTTTAAACTAAAAAATATAGTTTTTTATGATGTCACCAAATAAAACTACACTAATTAATTTTACTAACTCGAACTAACACTGTTCAAAAAGTACATTTCTTACGTTACTTCAGTTTAAACAGACACTGAGAGTGGATTCAGTTGTATTGTTTTCATTTCATAAAGTTTTTTGGCTTGTTCATCACATATCAAACATGTCTGTGCCTGTTTTGTAGCTCAGCTTCTGTTAGTGTAGGTGTACACAGTTCATCCTGGAAAGTCGTTAACCTGTCTGTTATGATAAACAGGTCTAAAGAATCCAGGACAGGTTGGAGCCTGTCGATTTTACATGTTATTCTGTTCAAGACGAGGCTTCGGCAGTCTGAGTTGATTAAATCATGTGAAAATATTTAAGTTTACGTTGTTTTGCTGTCAAGTTTCCTGTGTTTGAACTAGTAACAAAATAAGTTGATTTAAAAAGTTGAAGCCTTGTCATCACATAAACTTTTTTATTTGTTACGATACATACTGCACAGCACATCTTTTATAGGGAACAACCAAAGGCATGTATGAACATGATGAAGAATCACTGCACAGCAGGTAAATCCTGTCTCAGGGCTCAGCTCAGCTTTTTCTTTTACACCAAACGCTCCAGAAAGTGTGTTTGCATGGTTCACCTCTGTTCTACCTTAAATTGATTAACGTAAAATATGTTAATTTTATTATGCTTTTGTTAAAAGTATGTTCATATATATTCACTATTATCACATGGACAACGTGAGCAGTGAAACCAACAAGAAACACAATAAAGCTTTTGTAACTGATGGTGCTTGACTTTTACAGCTTTTATGTTTTTCTACCCCGTTTGTTTTTTTAGGAAGATTGTATAAACATTTCGATAAACTTGTCTGTTTTTTTGTTCTTACCAGGCGTGTTGTTTTTTTCTTCTTTTTTTTTTTTTTTACTTTCTTTTCTTTTTTTTCTTCCTTTTTTCTTTTTTCTTTTTTTTTCTCTCTTTTTTTCTCTTCTCTTTTTTTCCCTTTTTTCTTCTCTATTTTTCTTTTTTCTCTCCTTAATCAAAGATCTATTGAGGCTTGAAGATAAATCTGTGATGTGACAGTCACTCAACACTGCCTTTCACTTTGTCAT
>JAUMHF010000096.1:0-10016 GCA_032359275.1 Microctenopoma steveboyesi
CCCGCCACTTTATTAGGCACACCTTGCAGGTACTGGGTTGAACCCCCTTTGTGGCACAGATTTAACCAGGTACTGGAAACATTGGTCCATCTTGACATGATTGGATAGAGATCTGGTGACTGTGGATGCCATTTGAGTACAGTGAACTCATTGTCATGTTCAAGAAACCAGTCTGATGATTCAAGCTTTATGACATGGTGCATTATCCTGCTGGAGGCAGCCACCAGAAGATGGGTAGACTGTGGTCATAAAGGGATGGACATGGTCAGCAACAACACTCAGGTAGGCTGTGGCATTGATCAATTAGTACTAAGGGGCCCAAAGTGTGCCAAGAAAATGTCCCCCACAGCATTACACCACCACCACCATCCTGAACCGTTGATACAAGACAGGATGGATCCATGCTTTCATGTTGCTGACGCCAAATTCTGACCCTACCATCCGAATGTTGCAGCAGAAATCAAGACACATCCGACCAGGCATTTTCTTCTATCTAATCTTCTATTGTCCAAGTTCTCAGCTGACAGGAGTGGCACCCGCTGTGGTCTTCTGCTGCTGTAGTCCGACTGCCTCAAGGTTTGAAGTGTTGTGCATTCAGAAATGCTCTTCGGCATACCTTGGTTGTAACGTGTGATTTACTGTTGTCTTTTTTATATATTTATATATATATATATATATATATATATATGTGTATATATATATGTGTGTGTGTGTGTAATGTATCTTTAGCTTTCAGAACTAAAAGGACCAACGACTTCTGTATATTGATATATTTTGGATTGGATTACAACTCTATGTCCTATTTTATTATAGGGGTGTCCTTGAGGAAGACTTACGAAAGTCATTTCCTGTATGGTCAGGATAGTCACATGAAGAAATGTCTGTGAAAATTCCAGGTCATGATTCTACCAAAAAAAATATTCTGTGGCAACTGGACTTGTTTCCCCACAGAGAAGGTTCCTTAAAGAGGTAAAACGTCTTTAAGGAACTAAAACAAGTCCAGATGCCACTAAATAACCTTTTTGGGGCACATGAAGAAAGTAACAATAAGTCACATACTACTAAAGTTTAGGCTCTATGGGAAGTACTCAAAGAAAAGAAGAATTCTGTCATGTTCTTACACACACACTGAATGCATATATTGATAACTGATTGGTAAATGCAGCTCAACAATCTGTGATGCCATCAACTATTTGTTCATGTGCTTATTTTAATGTCAACATAAAGTAGAAAGCAAATGTAAGAAAAAAGAACCCCTGCCACCTGAAACATATGTGTAAAGATCAAATACACAATAAGCAAAGTGAAAGTATTTCTGAGACGCAGAAGTGCTGGAGCATACTGGATATTCACTGAGTGAATCACAGGCATGTGGTTAGAAAAAGAAACCCAAGATCAGATAATTATTGAAATAATACCTTTATTCCCCCGTCAAGTTCAACTTTGGGACATTTAATAACATGACATACGGCCTTGTGGATGACAGTGATTCTTTTTAGATCATGAGACTTAACCAAGTGCTTCTGATGTGTTTTTCAGACTCTTAATGCAAAGCAGTGAATTGTGAATGTCAGTGGCATAAACAAGTTTGTCAAGGCAATACCAGAATCAAAAATGTATATTTAACTAAGTTTGGTATTGTGTAGCACAACTGAAACTAAATGCATCATTTAGGTAGAGCATTTAAAACTGTAACTCTAACCTCTAATAATAAATATATATAAATAAATAATTTATTTTTTTATTATGCACTGAAGATGATAATTGTACCTAGGTTGTAGCAGACCAGCATCAGAATGGTTTATGCTGATGCTGCATTTGCTGAAAGTGCATGCTTTGATTCTTTCCCTGTGTGGTTTAAACACAATGGAAATTGTTTTACTTCTGCTTAGAAATAATTTCAGTTTTGCTTGTTATGATAGATTAGATCTTGGCAAGTAAACTGTCTCCAATAATTATTGGACCAGAAGCTTTTTTTGTGTTTCTTACTAATGGTATGTAACTCAGAGCAAAAATGATGTGATACAAATGCATATATAAATGTTCAACTATGACCTTAAAATAACTTTTGCAACTGAGCTGCATGAAAAATAGAAAGTAAAATCCTCCTCACATTTATATTTAGAGGTTAGCAGGAGAAAGACAGAGTCAGAGAAGAAATGAGAGACTGAAATGTGTTGAGTGAACACTGTGGTGGGAGTGATACTGAAAAGAATTGTGTTCTCACTTCGTTAAAAGTGAACCCATTCGATGATACCAATTCTCCATGTGACACAGAAAATGTATGACTCTGGAAATGACTGTGGTTAGCAAATAAAATTAAATTCCTAGTAATACATGTTCACTTCCTCATTACAGACATTACACACCCACACACAGCTGGCTTGATGATGTTAGCACTGTTTTTGATCATGAGATCAGAGTAGTTGTTGTAGTTTACCTGATTGTGCAAAAATAGGGAAAAATAAAACCAAAACAAGAAGTCATGCTTTAATGAGAGCAGTCAGCTGACTCTGACACAGTATAAGAGCTAAATCAAGTCACTGTAGCATCATATCTTGACATTTAGGCAACATTAAAGGTAAGAAAATCCTAATTTCCTCAATTCATTCAATAATTACCAGTGGAATTAATTCATAAATTTGCCAGGGATAAAGTATATATGACTCTAAATTACATTATTTTAAAGGGAAATGATGCTTAAATGAATGAATGAAACAAAATTCACTTTCACAGTCATTCGTTAGGTGGTCACAGCAACAGGTGGAACAACAACCCACAAGTACTTTTGACTCAAAGAAAAAAAAACTACAAATGTTTTACTCAATGATTGCACACAGTTTATAATCCTGCTACTCCAGCCAGACAGTCAGACTGGTGAGGTCTACTGGGGGGGACTACTGAAGAACTTGTATGATGATGTTTTCCTTCTCCTTCTGCCCTCAAGGTTTCCAAGTTGTCATGGATTCACATGTGGTTAAATGGAAATTCCGTGAGTTTTCTGCACCATATATTTCTTTGATAAAAAAACTAAACAAAACAAAATATTGGCAATGTTGGGTTTTTGTACTGTAAAGGAACAAAAACTAAACTTATAGTAGGGTACTTTACAGGCTGTTAACAAATGTATACACACATATAACAGTACAAAAGTAAGTTTGGATTTATTTTATGTTTTGCACGTACTTTTATTCTAGTACATGCAAATCATGTTGTGAACATTTTTTTTAGGTTTTCTTCCTCATCTGCAGTTTGGGCATAAACTGAATAGAGGAACTGGCCATCATCATAACCCGTCTTGCTTTTGAGTTTGAGAGGGGGGTGATTCTTTCAGGACCAAGAGCAAATGAATAAATAAACATAACTTTTATATTATCCGGTGCTGTAATGGAAGAGATAAAACTGAACCTTTCTACAAAAGGCAGTTTAAATGTAATTACCGATGGCGCTAAAGATGGACAAGAAAATAGATAATAGTAAGACAATCTTTTACCCAACAACTTACCCAACAAAAAAGTTTGCAGTCACGACCCAGCAAGCAGCCTTGATATGCAAGTTGAAGTTTTTTATAGAACTTAAACCAAAGCTGGGATTTCTACGTTCCAAACAAAGGGAAAGATAAGTCATGTTTTGGTAAAACAAGTAAGAGCTGTCTTTTTCTTTTGCTTGTTTTTTAAGTTTCCATCATTACACTGCTGTTCACACTGTACAACAGCCACACTGATGCTCTTAGCCTGAAAGAAAAAATGTCTGATTGTCTGGAGGACAGCGACTACAAAGAGCTGTTCAACTCCCTGAAAAAAGGACTCGCGCATATATACAAACCTCATCATGTTGTCATTGTTGGAGCTGGCATGGCAGGCCTGACAGCTGCCAAACTGCTGCAAGATGCAGGACATAAGGTACATGCATCAGGTTAATACTATTTGGGATGTTGCCTCTTTGTCTTGAGGTATTGTTTATTTATATTATTATAAAGAAAAGTTGTTCTACGTTAAGTGACGGAAATATTCTGCCTTGACAAGGTAACCATATTAGAAGCTAGTGATCATGTTGGAGGACGGGTGATTACCTACAGGAATGAAAAGGAGGGCTGGTATGCTGAATTGGGAGCTATGAGGATCCCAAGTTCTCATAAGTGAGTACACATATCCTGTCAATTTAGAGTAGTAATACCTAACTATTTATTTCTCACCTCGCCAAACTTATTGGTTCGTGTCTTGACAGCTTCACACGCTGGTTTGTTGAAGAACTGGGTGTAAAGTTGAATCCCTTTATCATGGATGATGATAACACCTTCTATCTGGTCCATGAGCTACAGAAACGGAATTATGCAGTGAAAGCAAACCCAGACAGCTTGAAGTATAATCTTCCGCCCAACGAAAGGGGGAAATCAGCTAACGAATTGTTGCAGAAAGCCTTGAAGAAGGTGAGTAAAGACAATTATGTCCATCATCTGACAAGCACATGAGCTCTGACAACTACTGTAACAGACAACTGAGAAGTGTAACTTTTAACTGCGATTGATCCCTTAGGTGAGAGACGAAGTGCAGGCACATGGCTGCAGAGCTGCGTTTAAGAAATACGACCACTATTCTGTGAAGGTAAAATACAATGTTACTTCAACGTACATGATAAAATACATTTTACAGAAACTAGCTAACAGATATTGTTAAAAATGAAGGTGTAAAGATTAACGTTAGAAACATACAGTCAATAAATTATGCACCAATTTTTCAAAACAAAAAGTGTGTTTTGTTTTTCAGGAGTATTTGAAAGAAGAGGGTGGTTTGAGTGCGGAAGCTATCAAGATGATTGGAGACCTGCTAAATGAACACAGCCTCATGCACCTGGCGCTGACAGAAATGATCTACATTGAGAGTGATGTCAGCGATACCACAGTGTAAGATGAATTCATTTTCAGTTGGATACTTTCTCTTTTGGTCCAAAGACTGTGATAAATACAAGCTAGACAACCTCCCACATTTGGTTTGCTTAGCTTGACATAGCACGTAGGCACAAAATGGCAAAACATGTTTAGTTCAGTAAATTAAAACACACAAATAAAAAACAACATATACATTGTTCTGAAACTATCAAGACCCTTCAGATTCTTTATCAGAAGGTCATGATTTTATTGCAGCTTTACTTTGTCAACCAGAACCTGAAGGAAGCTGCTGGCACATAGTACTGACATCGCATAAAACATTTAAACTTTGTTTTTTTCTTTATAAGGTATGATGAAATAACTGGTGGGGCTGACCTTCTCCCCAAAGCCTTTTACAATGTCCTTGAAGGCCCCATCCTTCTCAACACGAAGGTCAAACGCATCAGCCAATCGAAGACGGGCGTAATTGTAACTTACAATGAGACAGATCGTCCGTCTTCCCTGAAGCACATTTCTGCAGATGCTGTTTTGGTGACAACCACGGCCAAAGCAGCTCTCTTCATTGACTTCGACCCACCGCTCTCCGGGAGAAAGATGCAGGCTCTGAGGGAGGTCCATTATGAAAGCTCCACCAAGGTCATCCTCATCTTCAGTGAGAAGTTCTGGGAGAAGGATGGGATCCGAGGAGGAAAGAGTATCACTGACAGACCCTCACGTTACATCTACTATCCCAGTCACAGTTTCCCAACCAATGAGACCATTGGCGTCCTGCTCGCTTCCTACACCTGGTCCGATGATGCCCTCTTTCTTAACGGTGCAAGTGATGAAGACCTGAAAGAGCTGGTTCTGAATGATTTAGCAAAGATCCATGGTGATTATATTAGGTCGCTCTGCACAGGGGTGGTGGTGAAGAAGTGGAACTTGGATCCTTATAGTCTGGGGGCTTTTGCTCTCTTCACACCGTATCAACACATAGAGTACTCTAAGGAGCTTTTCAGACATGAGGGCAGGGTGCACTTTGCTGGTGAACACACAGCTTTCCCTCATGCATGGATCGATACGGCTATAAAATCTGCAGTAAAAGCTGCAGTGAACATTAATAAAATTACACACAAAGAGTCATCTCAGCACGGAGATGAGCTCTAGGGTCTTACTGTAGTAATTTTGCTTGTTGATTGAAATAGCTAACTAATAATTATTTTATTTATTCATCTTTGTATATGTTCTTTGTTGAGTTCATTCACTAACTATATAACGTATCATTGCAATTTTGAAGAGGCCTGTCTGTCTTACACTAAGAACAGCTAGTTTTTTGTTTCCCTTCTATTTCCTTCCAACTTATGGTACTTCAGTGTAAAATTAGTTAACATTAGTTAATCTTCAACTATAGCTTCAACTTGACCGTCACAAGGTTTTACACAGCTAGCCGTTTGTCTGGCTCCTTACTTACTCAATTTAAGTCTTACCCAGCTTTATGTGTAGTACTTCTAATTACATTTAAATGTAATTTAACCCTCAGGCATCACTTAAGTTCAGGTAATCAAACTAGCATGTAAGGGGTAAAAGAGTGTTTGGTACATACATATCAATATTACTTTTATATTTTTTAGCAGTTTTTAGGAGAACAACATCTTTGTCACGAGTGATACAAGAGGGTGGTAAATTATAGTGACGCCTGAGGGTTAAAAACATGTATTCCCAGTTATTTACATTTTATTCTGTTGGATTCTACTAATTCACTACATTTCAGATTTATTTTTACTAAACTACATTGATCCTACACCTGCACTTAGTTACTTTACATATTATAATCACACATACATTTTACAATAAACACTTCTAATAATATTATAAAATGCGAAATGTTAAACTGTTTAGTTTCCAGCTTTTTAATATCTGAGAAGTACAGAAAAATCACTGTGTGGTATTTTTGTCTGTGTAATGATTTACATGTTTCCCCTTTTCAATAACCAATTAAATAATTAACATTATTTGATTTGTTATTTCTACCACTCAGTAGTGGATATAATACTTACACAATAGAACAACAGATCTTCTGGCTTTATGGATCGTAATTCTTTGTTAACCAAATAACATGTTAAGTAGATACAATGTGTGAGGAAATTAGTTGACTGAAGTAGTATTTAGTTCCATATGAAACAAGTACACAGTTTAATAAAACAGCTATCTGTCCACAATGTGAAACTAAATATAACCCCCTTTGAGAAAACGACATCACTAATTATTAGACAAGCAGAGGGATTACTGTACAGTACATACAGAGCAAATAACCTGCTTCATCTGAAATGCATTTATAATTTTACCCATTGCTTCAGTGACAACTGACCAGTTTTCCTGCTCTGTTTAAAAACAGCAAAGGTAAAACCAAACTGCTGGGAAGACTTAACCAGCTCGCAGACACAAGCAGCACACATCCATCCTTATAGCTTAGCAGATGGGAGCTGTCCAAAGCAACAAAAACACACACACCAAAAAAATACATCCATAGCACTCCTGTTACCGCAGTTATGGTGTGAAAAGCCCTCTGCTTTGATTGGTCAACCCGGAATCTACCCCCACCTATTGCCCCCGGCCCTGGATGAATCAGAACACAGAGGACAGAGGCGCTGCAAAAAGTCACAACAAATAAGCTCAAGCTTACAAAGATGAAAACCGGTATATAGGGAACATTAGGGTAGTAAAAAAGCATCCACTCCGATCCATATACAGTACTGAAGCCAAGACCAAACAATGCTGAGGTTTCTGATCTTGACCCCTCTTGAATGTCTCAGCTTCAAGTAGGTAACAGGGTGAACAACAGCCAGGTAGCGCTCTAAACAAGTCAGGATGTGAAAGGACATCTGTCCAGGGTAAGACACAGAAGTTGCAAAATATCCCACTGTCATCAATTCTGTGAGACCAAAGTATCTGCCACACACGTAAAATGGAAACCCCAACACATAGATGACCTGCATGACAACAAAGTGGTAGGTGAACATGTCCGAGTGACTTGTCGTCGCAAAGGAGCGCTGCTGCCGCCATCGTTGGTATCCCAGGTAGAGGACGATGAGGGAGAGAGGGAGGAGGAGACAGATGCTGGTTAGAGCGAAGGCAGTGGAGTTAAGAAATACTGCATTAAAGTCAGAGCAGTAGTAAAAATAGTTGAGGGAGGAAGAGTTGGCCGCCATGTTGGAATAGTTGATATAGCTTTTATGGTGAAAAGGAAGAAAAGTAAAAAACATTAAATATTAAATTGGGATTGTCTTCATTAAATATATATTTGCAAATATATTCAATAATGCATTTAATAATATTTAAAATGATACATAATATTAAACAGATATGATTCATTGATCATTTTTTCTTCTTTGGTGCTTCCTTTTTAAATAAACTTAGGTATTTCTGCCCAACACGATATTTCTTTTTGAAAACGTTCAACAACATTTTAGGAAAACTAAACATTTGACAGATTTAAAATAATAGATATGACTAAACCACCTGAAATGTAATATTTCATAGTATTTTAGTGTAAGTTTAGTAAAAGATACCTGCCTCATCTGCAGTCTTTGTTTCTGACTGTCCTCCTGCACCTCCATACTCTGAACTGAACCTACATATGATGATTTAAATAACTAATAGCACCTACTTGTCAAAAAGAGCCAAAGCAGCGGGATAGTGGGGTTTTGCATGCTGTCAAACTAAATGTGTTGTGCGACCAAACTGTAAATCATATCAGGCAAATTGGCCTTTCACATTATTATACCACAGGGCACAGAGTTATCCAAAATGACAAGCTTTTAATACTTCATATGTTTGACATAGTCCCATTTGCGTATTCATCATTCATTTCAGTTCTTTTCCTGTATTGTGATTTTAAAAATATCTACTCTACATTTCATTTCAATAGAAGTGACCATGTCTGTGTAGGGAACAGGCTGGGCCAGACAATTGGATGGCAAATGATAGGACTCTATGTCCTCTCTATGGACTCTCTATGGACAGACTATGTTATTACTTTATTTGAACCCACCCTCAATCTACCTTTGTAGGTAATTGGAAGTGTCTTGATTTGAACAGACATCCCTTATGTCAGGGGTGTCTAAACTTGGTCCTCAAGGGCCGCAGCCCTGCTGGTTTTTCAAGCATCCATGCATTTGTGACTTCTGATTGGCTGAACACACCTAATCACCAATCAGAAGTCACAAATGCATGGATGCTTGGAAAACCAGCAAGGCTGCGGCCCTTGAGGACCGAGTTTGGACACCCCTGACATAAGGGATGTCTGTTCAAATCAAGACACTTTCAATTACCTACAAAGGTAGATTGAGGGTGGGTTCAAATAAAGTAATAACATAGACATGGCCTTATGTTGAAGAGAGAGACTTTCTACTGCAATATCGGTGCACACCACTAGGGCAAATGGGCAGTAATTTGTCATGGACATTACTGGACTACTAACAAGAAATAAGTCCAGTTGCCATAAACCTACACTGGATGACTGGTGAATTTTACCAGCACAGTGCTTGCTAGAAGCACATTTAAATTGTATTTCCTTTGTTGGCTCCGGCTGGTGGAATGACTTGTCCTGCTCTATTCGACCAGCTGAGACTATCACCAGCTTTAAAAAAATATAAAAACTCACCTGTTTAAAAAAGTATTTCAAATGAGTCTAACACACACAAACAAATAGTCTAGCGCTGAACAATGCCTAGCATGTTCTTTATGTAAACAGGTTGTTCTTAACAGGACTCCTAGTTTGTAGTAACTAAGGTGAGGAAAGGATAAGAGACAATTGTACAATTGTAAAAAAGTTTATTGAACATGGACAACATTCCTTAAATACTATAACCTAACTTCTACAATTATAGAGATGGTAGAAGCATTGAGGAATTGGTTCATTTGTTTCAGCTGTGCTTTATGTAATTAGGTGCCTGCACCTATTGTTCTCTACCTCTAAACTGGTCTCTTTATATTTTATATATTTATATCTTCTTCTTCCGTCAACAAGAATGCAGCCCGAACGGGAGAGAGATAGCACACAAACTATACAACAAATCGACCGGCTTGGTCCCGGGATGTGTGCTATTACTTTTAGTAAAATAGTATTCAGTACTTTTTAAATAATTTG
>JAUMHF010000097.1:0-10008 GCA_032359275.1 Microctenopoma steveboyesi
CACTGTAAAGTGCCTTGAGATAACTTTTGTTGTAAAATGGCGCTATATAAATAAAATTGAATTGAATTGAATTAAAACGCCTCCCTATTCTGGAGTGCAAAAATGAAAAAAATGAATTATTTACTATATAATACATGCAAAGTAAAGATTTTTGTGTTGAGCCCCTTCCTTCTCTGTGTCAATGATTACTAGAAACACTGATGTTCGTGCATCATCATTATTTGTGCAGTGTTAAATACAAATAGAAAATCACATTGGTGCTGTTTCAGTGCATAAAACACTTTTTGTGTTAGCCAAAGTGTAAGCCATTATAAAATATCAAACGTTATTTTATTGTACTTTCATTGGGTTCATTTTGTCAGTCTACATCAGACCTAACGTTCGATATATAAAAAAATATTTTTTTTTACCATTATTGACCATTTCAATGCCAGGATGTAGTATATCGCCCCCTGGTTTAAGAGGGGACAAATTTTAATGGGTGTTCTAAGAATCTGTTCTGTAATTACTGTTCTCCAATTACTGGATGCTGAGTTCTAATTGTTGTCAGATCTGACTGTGGCATATGTCAGCGTGCATAATACTTTGCATTTAAAACCAGCTGCACCATGAAACTCCAAAATAACAATCGAGAAGTGTGTGTTGCTTGATCGGTGAAAAAAGACATAGCATGACGTGTTAAAACACAATATAAATCAAAAAAATTTCAAGCAATGCATGTTTTAGTGTGTCTAACTTTGTGTAGGAAGTGTGTGGTGAACATTTATTCAGACTAATCACATAGCATGCTGTAGAATACCTTTACACAGTGCACAAAAAAGCACACTGTCCTATTTCATCTTCACTACCTGCCATTCCAATTTTCCATGAAGGAAAATGCAAAAAGGCACAGAAACATGCCTTTTGGTGACCACACTGTGTCACAGTGTCCCCGCCTAATACGGAAACAGAATATAATAATTTATTTGGAAATCTGAGGTCGAGGGAGGTGGGGGGAGGCAACAGTGCCTTCTACTGGAAATCTTCAAAAATTGCCGCAATTTTCAAATATTGTCAAAAATTACATGTACGTGTTTAATAAACTGCGGGACAACTAACCTCATATAAACCTCCAATTACAATGTCAGTATTTATCCGGGATGCTTTCGACATCCCCTGAGACTCCGTGGCCTGGTATGTGCGGACACAAGTTGCTTCAGTGATCAACGAGTAAACACATGCCACCTCCATGCTAAAGGCTATGCTAATTAGCATGCTTTTTCTTTACTTTACTTTGCTTGGCAGTCGCTTTTATCCAAAGCGACTTACAAGGAGTTAGCGCTGGGTGTCTGGCTCAGGGACACACCTGGTAGGGAATGGATTAGGAGTCAGACGGTGTTCGAACCTGCAACCTTCTACATCCCACGCCTAACCCATTGAGCCACCAGGCCGCACAATGCCTTTGTAAACATGACCACGTCACATGAGGTAGGCGGGAGAAACATTGCTGGGACCTCAGTACCACTCCCTGGCTATACTAACACTACTTCAGATAAGATATACTGTTGTTATTATTGATATTTGATAATTGATAATAACATCATCATTATTATTATCATATTGACATTGAACTTTTATCTAGCTTTCGTTTCGTTCATTTCGCAAAGTTAGTATGATGTATCAAATTCATTACCGCAAGTCTCCATAGCGTTAAAGTCTAGATAAGGTTTTTTCGTTTCTTTTTACTTTTCTTCTTTCTTTATCCCCCATTTTCCCCTGTGTATGTTTTTACTCCCTTCTCTTCCTGCACCGATTACCTGCTCTTCTTCCCAGTCACACACAACAAATCTGCGCAGCATGGCCACAAACATATACACCCGGCGTCAACACATCCACTCCGACCCCACAACGCACACAGACATATAAGACACACACACACCAACACTAGTTAAACACACATCTATGGGCACACTAAGGTTTATCACATGGAATGTGAATGGAGCTGGCTCCTCTGGCCCTGCAGTCCACGCTTGGATCCAAAACCGAGGCTTTCACAACAGCATTCAGCGAAATCTTTATTCCAAACATTTCCAGCCGTGGGTCCATGATGGAAGTGTTATGCTTTGTTTGATTATTTCAGCAGTATTGATGCAGTTTTGTTTAGTACAGGCCTATCGTTTTCCCATTGCATTTAGCATGCTAACTAGCATACTGATATCTTAAGGCTATTAGCATTCTAACTGGTGGTGGGGGGGGTTGTTTGTTGCACTCTGAGTTTTTTTATCACATTAGGTAGGCGTGGGAAACTTCGATACGTAGAGAATCGTATTGCCTATTGCAGATGATGCCAAACTGTTATGAAGGGGCGCGGCTTATTATTTAGTCAGGGGTAGAGCATCGGCCCCATCCAGTGTCTGAATATGTGCATTACACGCCACCTCGTTTAAATAAATGGCATATAAAGACATTAATTACAGACAAACCACCTGATAAATTTTTTTTCAGCAAATAGCCCACAATTCTGCACGTAGACCAACATTTTGTAGTTTGAATGACATTTTTTGGACAAAGCGTGTGAGACTAGTTGCGCTGCAAAATTTTAGGCACAATAAAAAGAAGAGCCTTCAGCTCTCCTACAATTGCAAAGACCTTCCCTACCTCCTGAAGGAAAAAAGACCTGGCAGACACCCTTAACTCTTACTGCAGGTTTGACAGACAAAATCCTACATTTCTTTCTTGCACCAGCTCAATGTGCACTCCACGCCTCACTCCTCTGACCCCCCCCCTCACGTACCCCTCCTCTTCCAGACATCCTTACGCCCCCCCCCCATCCACCTCTTCCTCCTTCTCCTCCACTGTCCTAAGGTATCTGAAGAAGAGAGACGTGTCTACCAGATGCAGAAAACAAGCCTACAGGCCCAGACGGAGTGAGCCCCTGCCTTCTCTGCTGAACAACTGTCCCCTGTTTTCACTTAAATCTTCAATAGATCCTTGCAGCTGTGTCAAGTTCCTTTTCCCTTCAAACACTTCTTTAATTCTAGCCCCTGAGAGATCCACAATAACAGAACTCAATGATTACAGGCCAATTGCGCTGACATCTGTGGTCATGAAATCCTTTGAACAACTCCTGCTTGCCCACCTGAAAAATATAACTGGCCCTCTGCTGGACCCCCTGCAGTTCGCCTACAGGGCAAACAGGTCTGTTGAGGATGAACATGGGACTAATCAACATCCTGGAACACCTTGACTGCCAGAGTTCTGTTTGCTGTTTTTGTCAAATCAGCTTTTAACACCATTATCTCTGAGACACTTCCTCCAAATTCTCCCAGCTCTCCGTTCCCCCCTCCACCTGTAAGTGGATTAGGTATGTGCAAAGCAACCGGTATTTGTATCTGTATTTGTTAAGCGGGGAAAAGTATTTGTATTTGAGTAGAATTCAAAATAGAGGTAAAAATAATTTTTTTGTGTTACACATCTAATTTATGTTATTGTGTATTCTTTAATTATAGCCATTATAATAATTATGGATATGCAATATTGGTTAGTGTTTTTTCCATGAATCCAGCAATGAATATGTAACAAGGCGTGTAACTGAGAAGAATACAACATAACAGTGCACTGCTGTCTCATGAGGAAGCACTTTTTTTTATGTAACGTTTTTCTTGTTCCCGAATACAGATATTTTTGAAACAATTTTTTCGAAATAAGCATTTGTCAAGCATTTGTATTCGTCTTTGGCTCCACCCCTTCAGTGGATCTACAACTTCCTGACCAGGTCACAACAGCTGAAGATGGGAACAGTGACATCTTCTACACGTCACATCAGCACTGGTGCCACACAATTGTCACGATTCTGCCCTGATCGCCCTACCCTCCTGTTGTGTTGATGTGTGTTTAGGTTTTTCGGTCTTCTTTTTCGTCCCGTCACTCACCTGTTACGTTCCTGTTAGTTTTGTATTTAGTTATTAAAGGTCTCTTAATTTTCTATTCTGGGTTTTGCGAGTGTTCTTGGGTCCACTACACCACCAGTCCTTACACACAATGCTGTGTTCTCTCCCCTCTACACCAATGACTTTACCTTCAGTGACCTGGGTGTGAAGCTCCTATGCAGGCGATACCACCGTCATAGGCAGCTGGATGGCTGGGTGGTAGCGCAGTCGCCTGCCAATTGGAAGATTTAGGGTTCGATTCCCTGTCTCCTTCAGTTATATGTTGTAGTATCTTTGAGCAAGACAATGAACCCCCAAGTTGCCCCCGGTGTGTCAGGTCAGCTGCATAGCAGCTCTGCTTTAGGTGTGTGTGAATGGGTGAATGAAAAGCAGCATAAAACACTTTGAGTACCAGTCTAAGTAGAAAAGCGCTATATAAGTGCAGACCATTTACCATTTATCCGAGACGGTGATTATTCTGCATGTCGGCGGGAGGTTGGACAGCTCTCACTCTGGTGCAGCCACAACAACCTGGAGCTGAACATGCTTAAAACTGTGGAGATTGTAAGGGTTTTATGGTGTGGTGGACCCAGAGAATCCCCAAAAAAGGTAAATTATTTTTAATAGAAGGAAAACAATGAAACGAGGACAACAGAAAGTCCCTCAAAGGAAAAAAAAAAACACACCACTAGGAAGAAAACTAACCTAATACAAAACAAGGGTGGCACTAGGTGGAATAAGAAATTAAGGAAACAGAAAAAAAATGGGTTAAACTATGAGACTGAACCAAGTATGAACCAGAAGCGAATTTCTTGTATGTGCAGCATACTTCACGAATAAAGCTGATTCTGATTCATAAATTCATGAACCATTCCTTTTGGAGCTATACAGTAAAAACAGGATTAGTTAGAAGTAGTCAGTGACAATAAACAGGATAACCACACTCACTTTACATGCAGCTCTTTTACACTATAAACTATTATGTTTTCTGATGACCTCCTCTTTGTCCCTATTGATGCAAGTGCTGTTCCTTAGTACCTAAAATTGAAAGTAAAAAACACAAATGGGGGTGAATGCTACATGACATTGAGCTGTATTTCAATGTCCACACTATTCCACTGAAAGCTGACTGTACTTGCATTGCAGGTCTTATGAGTTCCCCATATTGTTTGGATGGTGCACAGATCATGTTGTACAATCCTTATGCGAGAGCATCTTCTGTAGCTTTTAGCTCGGACCACCTTCTGTTGTCTTGAGGTCAAAAGAAAATCTCCTTCCCAGCTCAAACAGTACTGTAGGTGCAGGTGTAGATGGCCCCTTTGACATAGTAAGGATGCCATGTCCATAGTTAAATATTAATGCTGTTATAATTATGATTATATTTTTGTATAGAAACTTTATTGATCCTTGGGGAAAATATTTGGGAAGATGATAGACTTTAAATCACAGTGTTAATACACAAAGAAAGTAAAAAACACTTTCAGCACACATGAGACAGGGGCTGGGACACTGCAGCACATCCAGCACCCACACTTGACCAGTTATATATGCTTCTGTTTTATACATAGCGACAACCAGTTGACAATAGATATCATGCGATTTTCTGTAAGATGAGAAGCTGTCCCTCTGGGTTGCCCATGTGATGAGGAAAGACAGCCCCCAGTAATGCAAAAATAATCTGCTAATCTCCACTGTAATTAAACAGATGGACTGAGGTCTTTACTGCCTGCCTAAATTTCCCCCTAGCCACAGAAAGAGATGTGAATAAGGAACAATGACAGTCATTAAGAAAGATCTGCTGTGAGATCACTACTTGTAATCTACTAATTTCTATAAAACCAAGGACAAAGTCAACTATATTTTATTCTTGTTTAAAAGTTGAGTTTCATTTGCATGAATTTATATTGTAGTTCTTGTTCTTTCTTCTTTTCTTACTTTTTTTGACTACATCCAACATGTTATTCACAAAGTTGTACTTATCAGACTGTTAATTTGAAATTTGAAAACTGTCTTGACAAAATATGTCACACTAAAAATTAACAACTCAACTTAGTAGTAGTAATTTTATATTTTTTTTATTTAAGTAGTAGTTCATTTCAAACATATGCACATTCACCACAATTACATAACACAATACATTTTTTCAGTTTGAAAAGGAGTAGACAGATATAAACTTATTTGGCCATACCTCTTCCATATTATATATCGGTCATTCTAAAAAATATATTTTTTCAATGTACAAAAAACACAACACAACAAACAATACATAAGGTGTGGCTAAAGCTTAAGAAGTAGAGCAGTCGCCGACCAATCCTAATCAGATACAATTCCAGGATCCTCCTGTCATGTGTAAAATTGTCTTTGAGAAGACGCTGAACATGGCTGTGTTGAATATTTGTTATATATAACAGTCAAAATATAAAGGTACATAATTCCCTAGATGTGCATGGATAGGTCAATCGTTAAAAATAGTAAAGATGTAATAGTAGAATTGGCCCATGTAGAATTTGTAAAATGATAATGTTTTGTTTTACAGATCAGTGCACCTTGCAGATGTGGTTGGTTACTAACAAAATGGTGATTTAAGTGGTCATTGAATGCAGTGGAACAGTTCCTTTATCAACATGGATTGTTTGCTGCTCCTGCCTGTTGGCTTTGATTTACAAATTCATTTCTAAACTCTAAGATCTTTAATTCACTGATTGTTACACACAGATTGGTTTAGATTTAAGTTTTATTGGATGCTTGTTCACTCAATTGTTTGTTCTGAATCTACTGCTAACTGTGTTTTGTTAGCTCCACTAGTTTGTTTTGATTCTGTTAGCTATGGCTTCTCTTTCTCCCTGTGCTTTTTCTTTCCTGTGTGGAGTGTGGTATGTATGGTTACAGTCCAGCCTCCTTTAATAGCAAAGGTATTCGTAATAAATGTAGCTTTTTTGTTGCCCCTCTGAAAAAGAAGGTTAATCAGAAGAGGTTTGCTCCATGGTACAACTCACAAATCTGTAGTTTAAAACAGACATCACGAAAGCTGGAAAGGAGGTGGCGCTCCACAAATTTATATTAATATTGCTTAGCCTGGAAAGATAGTTTATTAATGTATAAAAAAGCCCTCCGTTAGGTAAGCCTTCCTTAGACCCCATACTTACTAGAATGCTTAAGGATGTTCTACCTTTGATCAGCACATCCATTTTGAAGCAGATAAATCTATCCTTATTATCAGGCTATGTACCACAGGCCTTTAAAGTAACTGTAGTAAAACCTTTACTAAAGAAACCTACTCTAGATCCAGAGGTTTTAGCCAATTATAGACCAATATCCAATCTACCCTTTATCTCTAAAAACCTTGAAAAGGTGATTTTGAAGCAGCTCTGTGACCATCTGCGCATGAACGAGCTCTATGAGGTTTTTAGTTTCTTAGTGTGGCTTTCCACACTATTGATCACAACATTTTATTACACAGACTGGAACATATCATTTTGGATTAAAGGAACAGCACTAAGCTGGTTTAACTCCTATTTATCAGATAGATCCCAGTTTGTTCATGGTGATGATGAATCTACAATGCACATGCAGGTTCAGTGCTTGGACCCATTCTATTTTCATTATATGACTCCCTTAGGCCCTTAGGCAAGTAAAAACTCAATTAATTTTCATTGATATGAAAAAAAGGAAGAGACTAAAGAATGTAAATCATTAAAAATGTACCTGCTGTAGGATGAACAGCAATACAGAATAATTACATTTATTTATCATAATAGCAGTGACACATCACATACAATACCCTTAAGCCAGTCAGTACCCTTTGACATTTTCTGTTTGTACTTGTAGCAGCTGTAAAGATAATGACAGTGTCGTTTAGAAGTAGTCAGTGACAAAATAAAAGAGTAGGTGATGCCATCTCAAAGACTACTGTTAAAATCAAAATCAGAAGCTTTACTGTCATAGACATAGTAGAAACAGCTGTTACACTATGTCATGGAATTCTTATTGCTACATTACTCCCATCACTTCAGTAACAAAGAAGAAAACAATAGTAACCAATTAATGGTAAACAATGAATAGAGAGCATGGTGTAAGGAGTGGTAAACTAGATAACTAAATATAAAGTGGAAATAGACTGCGCAGTGCAATGTGCAAAATCAGAGTCCAGGACTAGATAGATGTATTATTGTTCAGGAGCCTAATGGCCTGTGGGTAAAAGCTGTTCGACAGCCTGGATGTTTGGGATTTCACACTCCTGTAGCGGAAACCTGGCTAAAACCAGGTGATAACAGCACCTTCTGAGCTCCTCCCCACTAGCTATTCCTTCCTGAACACCCCGCGAGTATCCACTTGTGGCAGAGGTTTGGCTACTGTATTCAAGCAGTATTTTAGCTGCTACCTCATCCCTTCGGAAAATAAGAGCAGCTTTGAGCTCCAGTTGTTTCTGATCCAGTTTGCCTCCCCTGTGCTGTGTGCCGTTGTCTATCGGCCTCCCAAATACAATAAGGATTTCATTCCAGAGTTCTCAGTGTCACAGGGTTTGAGGTATGGACCCAAAAGCACTCCGAACACAGGGGGTTGAAAGAAAAGAGGTTTATTAATACAGACACACAAGCAATTAAACAAGTACAACTCAAAATCACTCCCACGGGAGGCCAGAAGCATACACACTGGGAAACCAATACTAAAGGATAACACTGAAGAATAACCAACTAATTTACCGGGAAAAGGTTAACACATAGGCACAGGTAAGTATAAATAATAATCTCTCCAAAAGGAGGAAAACGCTGGAGTTAACCAAGGAGGGGAATTAACCAGGGGATAAACAGACAATGAAACAAAGCTATACTCAGAGGAAACCAGGATAAACATGTAGCGGGGGCAAACTCAAACGGGACACACTGGACTTAACACACAGACAGAGATACCAGGGATACAACAAGAACAGAAACCAACCAGACCGACGGGGAACACGGAGCAGAGACACGACAGAACAGACATGACTTACGGGCAAGCGGGAGGACGGAGACAAACTGGATACGGACCGACGACGGAACCAACAAGCCAGAGCAGAACTACCAAAAGACTAAGAAAACAGACAAACCGGGAGGGGAGCTCAGACGTAGGTGCAGAGAAGGGCTAGACGGTGAACAACAAGTAAATACTAACTACGAACGAACTGAGACAGGGTAACGAGAACATTTACAGGGCACAAAACTAACTGGACATCGGCTGAGAAAGACAAATAATCCGGCAGCGTGTGGCTGACCGAGGGGGGAAAATAAAGGGACGCTAATGACCAGAAATGTTAACAGGTGAGGGATAGGGAGCCGGGAGTGATCAGGTGAGTGAGTGATTGATTCCAGCTGAAGGTAATGACGAGAGTGAAGGAGGAAGCCGGGTGTGTACAAGTGAATAAGTGGCTGGGAGCGGGGCGTGACAGATGCGAGGGCAGAACTGAGTGTGGTGAGAAACACGAAAGAATCACAAAAACACAGGGAGGCGGGGCAGACCGGGGTGAACCGTGACTCTAAGAGTTTCTTGCTGAAGTAATGCCAAAGTATCACAGTGTGTTGTTTTGTGGTGATTTTAATATTTATGTTTGTTGCCCATCAAGTCAGCTGGCGAATGAGTTTCAGAGCCTGTTGTCATCTTTTGCTTTGACTCAATCAGTTCATGGCCCCACACACCAGCATGGTCATACTCTGGACCTCATCTGCTCATTTGGACTTCCCATTACCATTTCTGAAATATGTGACACCTGTATTTCAGTTCACCTTCCCATAATTTTTTAATTCTCAGTTCCTCTTTCGGACAACACGATTTTTTCCCCAGCTTCTCGTCGCCGCACTTTGACATCTAATACAGCTGGAGAATTTGCTGCAGCCCTCATAGACTCTACCTGCTACATCCATAATGATCTGACCTCGCTACTGTGCCCGGAGTCTTTTATCTCCAGCTTTCACTCCATCGCTCAGGGATTCTGGATTCTCTTGCCCCTTTTAGGGACATATCCAACAATCTCAGATCAGACCCCTGGCTTAATTCAATTCAATTTTATTTATATAGCGCCATTTTACAACAAAAGTTATCTCAAGGCACTTTACAGTGTAAGGTT
>JAUMHF010000098.1:0-10008 GCA_032359275.1 Microctenopoma steveboyesi
TCACACCTACACCCACCTGGACAAACCTGGGAGTTCAGTGAGGATCATGTTTTTAACATTTAACACCATCCAGCCTGCACTGCTGGGAGAGAAGTTAAAAACATGCTGGGGGATCCTCCCATGAGTTCCTGGATCATGGACTATCTCACAGGTCCCGCCCCCAGTACGCCCGCCTGCAGAACAACTTTGTGGACTGGCGTGAGCTCAACCATCTCCTTGGGTATACACCTGGACAATGAACTGGACTGGTCCACACACACGTCTGCTGTGTATAAAAAGGCTCAGAGCCAGCTGTATTTTTTGAGGAGACGTGTTATTAAAAACAGTTTTTTAGGTTATTGAAGCGTTTGTCGATTGCTCTTCTGTTTAGGGTAAAATATTTATTGCTCATTACATGAACAATGTCAAGTATTTGATGATAGTATTCATAAAAATAGTTTATACTTTCTATAAATTCAACAACCTACAGATGAAAACATAATCGAGGACTCAGAACAGAGCGAACTGTCTATTTTGTCCATCTAGCAACATCTGATCCACCTGCTGGTTTGTTCCCATAACGAGTGGACTCAACTATGCTGACTGACGACCAGTTGTCCTAATAATGAAAAACAAATTGTACTAAATGTCTCTTACATAGATATTTCCTCATCAGGACTTCCCTTCAGTTGATCGTAGCATAACTTCACCTTCTTAAGGTCACCTGAAACATCTAAAGAAAAAAAAAGCTTGTTGGTAGCTGGATTATTTGTTAATTTAACTGATATATTACCAGGATTTTTTATTTTAATATTTTCTTTCACCTGGGATGGAATCATCTGTCTCGATCGATACCTTGATCGACTGTCCCAGGGTTGTCCTTAACTCCATCATGATTTCCTCCTATTTAAACATCAAAATATTTATTGCTTATTGCTGAATCATGCTTTTGAACAGAAATCAGTGAGCTGCTAATTATACAGTCTCGTCATTGTTTTTAAATAATGCAACAAACCGTCAGTTGTTTCAGCTTCTCCAACATAACATCTTTAGCCTGTTCAAACATGTCCTTTGACTCGGTGACGTGTTTCTCAATCGTCTCCCTCATGTTTTTCAAAGTGTCTTGTCCTGTAATTCTTGCTGCTTCTTTATTATAATAGAAAATCACAGTTACAAACCAGTTTCTATTAATGTAAATGTCTAGTAATATAGAAACAGTCTTTTCGTACGTTCATAACATTCTTTCATGTTCTTCTCGATTTCCTCCGTCAGACTGCTGTAGATTTTTTTCTTACGATCCCGGATCATTTTGTTGAGTTTTGTTTTGATTTTCTTTTCCTTAAGGAGGAAATAAAGCACAGTAAACATATTTTAAAACATCATCATGGAAATACTAATATTTGTTTTTGTATTCAAACTTTCAGTGCTATTTGAAAGTTGAACACTTCAGTCATGGTAACTCAATAAACATACATTTAAATCCAAACGTGTAAAGCACACGTTCCAAATAATGGACACACACACAAAATGAGAAATATTTTCATTATTTAGCTTCTAAAACTGAGTTTTATTTTTCGATTAAATGATGGTACTATCTGCTTCTTTTACCTCCGTCTTGAGAAATACCAGCTGCAGTTCTACGTCTTTGTACTTTTTAATCAGTTCGTCTGTACCAAGTGAAAACTCACTGATGACTCCGTTGAAGGGTTCTTCTTTCCTGTCATTCCTGATGTTAATCATGTTAACAAGATGATTATATACTAATATATATATTTAACTATACAGTGAAATGAACAAAGTTGATTTGATATTAGTCAGCAAAGTTTTCCTCATTGTTTACTTACGGGAACGTCTTCCTGAATTCCTCATCAATGCTTTCAGTCAGGTAAGAAGACAGCGACATGTTGAGGTCTATTTGTTTTCCTTTTTTTGGTTTGTAGACGCCATCATTTTTAACCACACACTTCAATATTTTGTGAAAACCTCGACCTGATTTTTTCGCCTACACATATATAAATATATATTATTCATGGCAGGTTCATATCAAGAGCAGAATCAACTGTAAATATTGGTAAAATACTTACAGGATATAAGATATGCCGCAGTTTTTTTATTGAGTCTTCTGAACTCTTAACTCCTTCCCTGAGGCATCTTTCAAAAGCCTCACGAGCATCAGCCATGGATGTTTGGACTTTCTCAAGTTCTTCTTCAAGTCTTTTTTCAAGATGCCTGGAGGTCTCTCTTAATTTACCAGCCTGTAAAAGTAATTCAGTATCACATGGATGGGTTATGATTCAATAAAGTATTTGCTTTTTTTATTAATAAAGAACTAAAAGAGATTTAAAACAAAGTATGAAATGGTCAAATGTGGATTCCTTAAGTATTTCATTTGAATTATACTAATGATTAATAAAGCAGGACACAGTCAGCTTGCTCAAATAAATTTATAATAATTTCTTATTAGAAATCTATAAGTGTATCCAGGTATTTTCAAACACTTGCACATAAGGTAAACTAGAAAAGGCTCTATGTCAGTCAAGTACGTGGCTGAGAGCTTTAATATAAAGTAGGTAACATGAGTTTTACTTAATTAACGTTAACATGAATTCACTATATTTTCCTAAATTTCACTCCCGTGTAACCTTTAAACATTAGTGTTCCTCTATTTCCGTCAGACGTCAAGCCTCCGCAACACATACAAATAAAATCCAGGTAGCACTGTTTCCTCTATACAGTTCAAATCTGTTAACCATGCTTCAACCTAAGGAAGACAAGATACAGATGGGTTGGCAGTAGCCATGTTTTTAGGAACGAACACTTGATCTTACTACCTCTCTGCTCTTGGCCCCTTGAATCAAAGAGAGAATCCCACAAGCTCCAGAGACATAGTTTAATGTCTCTGAGTGACTGTCATTGAGTTTTTGCAGAAATTCCTGAAGTTTGGGTATTTCTGTAAAAGAAAAACAGTTTCTGTGGATCACAATTTTACTTTGGTTACAAAATTGTACCAAAATTGTATCATGGAGACTAAACGTACCAGTGACACCTGGCTCCAGTTTTGCTTGTAGAAACGCTTTAGAGCTCACTGTGAAGACTTCTAAACATTTGTTACTGAAATGTTTCTGGAAGAAGAAAAAGGTTTAGTTTTAAAGCAAATATTATTCTGCTAGATGATCTGTCAGCACATGTAACTCACCTTAATCTTCCTCCTTTTGTCAAATGCTTCCTTCACTGTGGTTTTGGCCTTCTCGTTTGCCGTCCTTATACGTGCAGCTGCTGATCTATAAGAAAAGATTTGTATCAATCACACAATATCTGGTGAACTGAGGTCAAATTATTCTTAGATAAAATTAAAGGCTTATTTTGTGTTTAATAGAAATTCTGACCTTGCTTTTTTTGATCACCTGAACATGCATGCACACTGGGCTTTTAACTTTTTCAGAACACAAGGGACACTCCACATTACTGAGCTCCTAGACACTGAGGCATGCCAGTTGAGAACCTTAGTTGTGCACAGGACTTATACTGACCAGACATTCAAACAATTTACTGTAGAGTGCTAACTAATCTGAGTCTGTGATACAAAGACATTAATACACTGTTCCTAAATGCTGTAACTGACTTCCCTGTGATGTTCGGGCGAGTTAACAAAAAGAGCTGCCTTAACTATGTTATTGTGTTGGTTCTCCTTTCAGCTACTGACAGAGCGGAAAACTTGGGACCTGGTAGAAAGGTCATAAATTTAATGCGACGGCCGATGTAGGAAGTGAGCCAGCTAAGCTGGATCTGATGGTTCACGCTCTTAAAAGGCTGAAAACAACAGGATCTGAGATAAACTCTTCTACAAACATCAGAATCTCATCCAGATAATGACGTATAATACGGATAACGTATGCTGTGTGCTGCTGGCATCACTTACTCGCCACTGAAATCTTGATTAATATCAGATTTGGTGCAGATGAAGTGAATCTGCTGACACTCGCCACCGTTTCCCATGAGGCTACTGGCACTTTCCAGGATTTCCCAGGATTCCTTCTCTGCTGCTGCTCGGTTCATCTCAGCCACAATCCACACAGTAGAGCAACATCTAACAACCTGCAGGAGCAACACAACAACTTGATGAAGGAAATGAATTCTAATGGTACGTGAGGGTATGTAAACCTTTATAGTTGTGTCTATTTCTGTTTTTTTGCTGTAGGGGACAAACCACTGACTGGGCTGCAGTACAAATGTAATGTGTGTATGCTGATATATTTGACCATTGGTTCATGTTTTAAACTGTCTTTCCCGTATCAATTGTTCCTGACATTTACATTATCATAGCACTTTCCGACAGACATGGATTTATTATTTAACAGAAACCTGCAATGTCAAAGATGCCTTTAAGGTGGAGACACAGTTTTATCTTCTCTAAATAAGTCAGGACCTCCCAGAGACACACCTTAGCATCAACCATGATATAGTTACATACAATATAAATAGAAAAATACAATTATAAATAAATACCTGCTGACTGTAATGAAATTACCTCTTTCCACATGCTGTCTCTGCTCTTGTTGTTATCTCCGTTCCCAGGAAGGTCCAGAAGTGTGACATGCTGGAGAAGCTCATTTGGGACCTTGACAGTCACACACTTCACTAGTGGTGAAAACAACTTTACTTCTTTACCATTTTCCTTTTCTGCTTTCATTTTTGTGTATTTTTGGAGTTCTGCAGAAAGTTCTTCCGCCTGTAATGAATGAAAGAAATGATGACGTGATCAGATACATTTTCATTTATCATTTAGTCATCTTGGGGTCAGCTTGAAATAGTCTAGTTACAGAGCTTTTATATGTGGAGTTTTTCCATCATACTTACAGATTTATGTGTCAATGTCTTTATCTCAGAATTTAAAAATTGCCTAACGTCTTTGAAATTTTTCTTGTCCATGAGGTTTTCAAGGGTCATTTCTCTCCAGTTCTTCCCATACAACGCTGACATCTTTTCATCAATTTCCACATCATCTTCATCATCTTCTTCACCTGCATTTTCTTCCAAAACAAACCTCACCTCCTCCTCCCACTCCTAGAAACACACATTGATTTAACTTGGTTTAATTACATAACACGTTTCTGAATTAAACATAAACACTTTCACCTCATTTTACCTCTTTCGTAATGAACTCAATCTCTGCCTCGTATAACTTGTTCTTGTTGGCCTCCAATTTAATCATGACTGACGTACATGCACTGAGATCTCCAGAAGGCAAAAGGTTCTTTTCTCCAATGACGGCATTTATCAAAGAACTCTTGCCAGCCCCAGTTTTACCGAAGACGCCGACCAGCTCTCGCTTCTCTGTCTCCAAATCACGGATTTTAGTCCTGTGGAGGATAAATATGGTTTAATGATTAACCCTCAGTATGATTTACCATTCTTTACCATCGAAACCCTAATTGGGTCCCATCTAAAGTGTCAGTTTAAGTTTTCAGCAGATTTTGGACATTTGAAATCCTTCTCCTTTATTAGTGCGTATATAAACGTAAACATGTGTGACATCACCACTCTAGCTTCTGCCCTTCAGCTTTCCTCTACTTTTGTCTCAGTTTTCCTCTCTTGTTCTCATGTGACTTGACGTAACCAGGTCACACCGTTTGCTGAAATCAAACCATATTTTACAGGTTGTATTTGCACAGAAACAAGAGGAACTGAAATAAATGTCTGTGCAAGATTTTTTTGCATATTTAACTCATGGGGCCTCGTGATACTTTAATGGTTGAGCAGTCGCATTCAAATCTGAGGGGAGTGTTTCAAATTGAGAAGCAAATAAGGTAGATGCTGAAAGAAACTAAAAACTAAGGTAAGATCACCTGCACTAGTGTCTGGTTTTTGGTAGGTTCATAATATTTATACCCACAAAATGATAAACGACCTGAATGAGACAATACACATGATTAGGAAATGATAAAGTGTATGTTTTACTTACTTCAGAAAAGCATGTAAAGGGTTCTTTCCATCTTCTTTTAAACTGATTTTGATTCGTTCCATAATGTTTTTCACTTCAGTCAGTTTGGCTTCCTCTGTCAGGGTAGAAGGACATGGCTAATTCAGCAAGTGTTTCCTAATCTGAATCTCTATCTTACTAGATTTACCAGTCTAACCCCTGAAAACTCTCTGTAAATTTCTGCCTGGTGTGTTAATTGTTGAAAAGATTGCTGTTTAGATGATTCTTCCTGTATAAACGTTAATACTAGTCTATCTGTTGAGGGAGGGGTTGCAAAGCTTCCCTCACCCCTTACTAAACCCCTTTGTCCTTTGGATTTTTCTAGTATGATTTGATGTGCAAGTCCTGTACCTGACTTTGAGCCCAGCACGCAGCTGCGCCGCTGTTTACCAGCTGGTGGCTCACATTCTGTTGGCAGCGACTTCCTCTTTCCTAAACAAATGTTTTTTGAAAACCAAACAGAATAGAGCAACACAAAGATGAACATGTAACACACCTTATAAAATACTTTCCATAATCATTGTGTATCTCACCATTAGTTCTGTTGCTGGTGGAAGGCTGAGCCTGAAGATCAACATAAAGAATTCAACGAACTATACCATACAGTGTTTACTACATGACCAGGGTCCAATTATGAAAGAATCTTTAAGGTTTTATCTGCAGAAGAATGATCATTATTAACGTCTGCAGTCCACATTTACTTACTGTGTAATAATCGGAACCATCCATCTTCACAAACAGCAGCTGGAAGAAGAAACGAATATTTTATATATGATACTTTCTGTCATGAAACGTTTCTGACTAATTAAAGTTTACTGTAAAAACAACTCTTTGAATGTGGTCGTGCCCAAAGTGTCTGTCTCAGAAGACCGAAGGAGTCAGACCCAGGACAACAAACACTTGAACAAAACCAAGCACCAAAAGCAGGAAAGACTCACAGAGCAGGTTCACATTATTACTGCTGCACAGTTATATAGCTTCACATGTGGTGGAACCTCAAAGCCAAATGTGAAGTATTATAATATGTCGAATGTTGCAAACATGGATGTTTTTCTGTGTTTTATGTGGTGGAGCGAATCATTTTCAGGAGACGGTGTGTACGTGTGTTCAGAAAGGTTCAAAGATTGGATTTGTTGTGTCATCGTACCAGTGTGGCTGCGTTGTGTGCCTACTTTCTGTATCTTGGTTTGACTGTAAATGTGTGTGTGTGTGACCACGCTGCCTGTGAGCACACACACACTGACTTTGCGCTCCCTTCCAGGCAAGAATTAAAAAACTTTTGGATTCAGATGATGATCTCCAGTGAATGTTTTTAAGTACAGAGACTCTTCTTAACAAAAGCAGACACTTGTGAGTCTGTGTGTGAGTGAATATGAAGCAGAGTAAAGTGCAGCACTATGTGCAGACCGAGTCTGACAGTTGAAGGAGAGACGGCGAAATTTACAGAATATTTTCTTTACCCGCTTTGTCAGGGTTGACATTTACCGACAAACAACCAACAGTCACACCTACAGACAATCTTAGAGTCACCAATTAACCTAACATGTGTGGGTGGTGGGAGGAAGCCGGAGATAACCCCCGCAGACTGGGGGAGGACATAATGTGATGCTTTGAGTGATCAGAACGAGAGACAGCTGGGAATAATCTGGGTTCTTGTGGTTCCGGGAACGAGGCGTAGCGGAGGAAACGGAGAGAGCAGAAACAAGACAGGGATTAAAAGAGGAAAGTCAAAATGTCCGTTAAAAAATAATGTAATGTTCAATAACTGAAAAATCTGATAAACCAGCATGAGTTTCACATTCGGTTGATATTATCTGGATGAGTGGAGGCTCAGTGTGATCCCAGCATGTTGAAACACAAAGTGTTACGCATCAGTCAGAAATGTTCCCCCCAGAGTCATTTTACACACGTAGTGATTCTAACCACACATAAAAAACAGATTTTAGCTGCTATTCTGTCTTGTCAGCTTTAAAGCCTCCAGCATTATTAGTGTGATGTTAACGAGCAGTAAAAGTTCTGCTCCTCTCTCTTTCTCTTCATCTTCATCTTAAACAGCATTCAAATTTTATGATAAAACGTAAACATGCTGCACATGACTTAGTGTAAACAACATGATTCCAAATGAATTATTTCATTAATCCTATTTAACAAATCTGATAAATGACTTTACAGGTTTGCAGAGATAGAGTTGAGTAATGTTACGAAACCCGGTCCAACCACCCATAACCACATTAGTGGTTTCCTCCCTAACTCCTAACAGGCTGCACATTCACTTTACTGACAAATGAAACTGAGTGACCCAGTTTTACAGACGCTGTCGCTGTTCTGTTGAAATAAAAACAGTCGGGATCGCTGTCTAATTCTGTGTCTCAGTCTTTTATGAACTAATCTGAACCTAAAGTGTTATTATTAGTAGTAGTAGTAGTACTAGTAGTAGTAGTAGTACTAGTAGTAGTAGTAGTAGTAGCAGTAGCAGTATTAGTAGTATTAGTAGTACTAGTAGTAGTAGTAGTAGTAGTAGCAGTAGCAGTAGTAGTAGTAGTAGTAGTACTAGTAGTAGTAGCAGTAGCAGTAGCAGTAGTAGTAGTAGTGATGGTAAGTATTGTAACTTACATGAAGTCTGTTTCTCTTCAAAGCTCCAAGTTGTTTCGTCTGTTGCTCAATCACTTTTGATTTCTTTTCTGTCTTTAGTCTCCACCTTCCAACTGATTAAAGGGCGTGTTCAACAATTCTACTGTGGATTTATTGATATGACTCATAATAAGGTTCTTGTGATGGTTTGTAGAAGGAGTCAGGAAAACATTATCACTTTGTGATTATTAATTACAGGATGTAACCAGGTAATGACAGATGATCAGACATGTATGCTGTAAAATGGTGCAGGTGGTGACTGAGCAAAATAGCTGCTCCAGGAAATGTGGTGCCACGCGGTCACCAAGATGGAGACTGCAAAGCACAAATTTGGACTCATAGGACAGGTTGAGACCAGTGACGCGCGGTGACGTTCACGACTGATGAGCAGAGACGTCGTCTGAGGACAGGCTGTTGCCTGAGGCCTTCAGGCCAATGGGTGATGATTCCACTGTGCACATTTACGCCCCCCCTCCTTTGTCAGAGTGAGAAGGTCTACTACTTTATTTACTAGTAGATTTACTACCTAATTTTCTATTTTAAATTCAATTTAATGTTTACATTGGAAACGTGCTGATGTGCATTTGTGAAATATTTTGTATTGTTTTCCAGTCATATCGTTTTATTACAATTTATCTATTTTATTTTCCTATTATTTTTGGTTTAATTTCTTATGTTAAAATAGTTTTTGATTTTAACCCAGAACACCGTCCATCCACCCAAACCACCTGCTTCCATCGCTGTGCGTTATTCACGCTTTAGTATAACGTGACAGTTACGTTCTACTGGGGTTATATATATCATCACACCTGTGTTAGAGCTGCTGAAGCTGAACCAAAACGTGAAACTGTTATTCAAATGATCTGCATACATCAAGAATATTTATATTGTGTAAGGTCTTAAACCTTAAATATAAAGTGACTCGACTTACTTATTCTCAAATCTTTTCGAAATTAGTAGTAATTCAAAATATTGATTTTTTCTGTGGATTTAGTGTAAAATGTGCTTTTCCTGTATTAATCTTTCTTGAGATGCTATGGGTTAGGGTTAGGGTTAGGATTAATGAATTATGAATCATGATTAATCATCATGTGTATCTCCAGGATTTGGCAGCAGGTGGCCTCGTTTTTTATGATATGACATAAACCATGTCATAACGGTTCAGTAGTTCAGAAAGGAAAAGAAAAACATCCCAGCAGTGCCTTAAGGGAAAGAACTGATCCAATCCGGAGCTCAGATCTACTCATCTTCCTCAGCACCAAAACCCCCTACACCAGGCTGAATCTTTTAGATGTCAGTAGTGCTCTTCAAATTATGTATTTTATTATGTACTACAGGTTTTTATCTCAAAAAGGTTTATCCAATAGCAACTGGACTTAGTAGGTTTCTTGACGACGTTTCGCCCTCCTATCCAGAGG